>PVPY01000068.1:0-65241 GCA_002982035.1 Fusarium algeriense
GTGGGAAGGGCACCGCTCCAGCTCCAGCTTCAACTCCAACAACAGCGGGGAACAGAGATGGCTTTGCCCGGAGGGAGGTCTGCTGTCGGTAGTCGTGGCGGCCAATTGTGAGAGCCTGCAGAAGCCACCAGCACATGGTAGCTTGAAGCATTGATCGAGGGCGTTAGCAAGCAAGGGAGCGTCAGGGCGGGGCCGCGATATCTGTGTGCTAACCGAACTTGATCATCACCAAGGGACTGTGGAGAGGGGGGCGTGTATCGAGGGATCTCAGAGACATCTTCAGAACGAACGGCGTAAGGTACAGAAGGTTTGGTATGTGTACAAGATTAGAATCAGACATTAAGAGGATCCGCAGTCTCCCCTGGCCCGTAAACTCAGGGCATCGAATTCTTTGTCCAGATCGTAGCCACTCCGAATAAGCGTTGCGAGTAATGCATGCTATCCGCTCTGCAGCGACCAATCGACCCTTGCCAAGGGAGAACGGCGCAGAGTGAGTTCATCGAGAGCGAGGTCAGCCGTGCAGGTACAGGAACAGGAACCCTCAGCCTTGTCGCAGCTCTCTCCCGTGCAATGAAAGTGGTAATAGTATCTCTGTAGTTTACTCCTCCATACTTCAGATATCCATCTCGTCATTTTCATTGCCAATATTGAGCCGACTCCTCCCCCTTCCGGTCAATTGCTGAAGGGCCACCTTGTTCACCTGTCCTCCGACCTTCTTCTGCATTTTTGCGATCTCCTCCTCAGCATCGACTGCCTCTGCCTCCGCAAAGTCCAAGACAAGCTTGCGACCGAGTAAGTGGGTGTCCCTCAACGCATTTAGTGCGTTCTCGGCTTCGCGGGGAGTGACAAAGTCGGCAAAAGCAAAACCCCTCGGGGTATAGTCAGCTTTCTTGGGTAGGCGTACGGATCTAAGCTGGCCATAGGTTCCAAACAGTGACCTGATGTCTTTCTTGGTCGCCTGGAACGGCAAGTTCTTGATGATGATCTTGGTGCGCTGCCCTGCAGCCTTCTTAGCCTTGTCTTCCCTACGCCTCTCCTCGGCTGCGTCATGGCCCTTGTGTGATGCCTTAACAGCCAGGGCATGATCGTCAAGTACATGGCCATCCATGACTTTGAGTGCAGCCTGGGCTTGGCTCTTGGTCCGGAACTCCACAAAACCGAATCCCATGCTAAGTGTCTGCCCTGGTTTTTTCGGGTCTATTTTAGTCTTAACTCTAGCAGAGACGAATCCGTCGAGCGACTGAAAAGCTTCTGCAAGCCGAGATGTGGAAGTCGAAAAGTTTAAATTGCGCACAAACAGAGAGGTGGTTTCCAAATCCTCCTCGTCCGGCTTATCACCGCGTGACAGCAAGTCGTTCACACTAAGGTTTTGGACCGTCGGAGCCGGACGATCCTTTAGTGACAAGGCTTGATCCAGTTGGTCGCCGCCTCTGAAGATGTCACTTGGCGCTTTCTCCAAAAAGAGCACACTATCTCCAATCCGGCGATATGCCAGCTTCCCAAAAGCGGATTTGGCGTAATTGGGCTGCGCGAACTGGACAATGGCGATTGTCCCGCTGGGGGGCATCAAAACCCTCAGCACGGGCCCAGACTCCTCGAAGAGTTTACGGAGCTCATCGATCGTCGTCCCGTAGGGAAAGTTTTTCACCAAGATGGCCGTGTCACCCCGCTTCTTTGACTTGAAAGCTTCGAGGTCCACTCCGTTAGCGGTAAAATAGGCTTTGGTCTCTTGGATGACGCTCGTCTCCGCGATGGCCTGCTTGATGGCAGCATCGGCTGAGGTAGGGTCAAGAAGTTCTGATTTTGAAACACCAAGACGGTCGGCGACCGACGCGTTGACGGCGTCCTGGCTCATATACAACGCATTCCAGTTAAACGTACTTGCAGCGGCCTCTTGTTTCTTCCGAATCATGTTTTGTTTCTTGAGAGGGAGTTTGGAAATTGCAAACTCATCCAGACCCGTGTCTCTCTTTGCACTCGCAGGAATGATGTGAAGAATACGCCCCTGAAACGTCGACCCGTCCATGGCTTGGAATGCTTCAACCGCTCCCGATGGGTCAGTAAACAAGATCAGGGCGAACCCCTTGCTGGTACCTGAATTGCTGACCGGTAGATGAACCTAGTATTTCAACAGTTATTAGTTGATATTCAGACTAGTAAAATACTCAAGAAATGCAGTAAAATTGGCAACAATTCAGTCAATCGAAGCATCTACTAAAATATTCGCTCAAGTTCTCATCAAATACCGAAGTATAAGCTGTCCCTATCTGAGGTTCATCACGTCGCCATTGTTTTGTTTTGAATAAATAAAGAAAATTGTTTGAAACATACCTCTTCAACTGTTCCAAACTGCTCGAAGGTCTCTCGGAGATCCTCCTCGGTGGCGCTGTAGGGCAGGTTTCGGACAAAAAGTCGTGATGTTCGGCGGATCGCCTTAAGTGAATCGTCTTTTGCCGGTTCACCCCCCGATGCCTCTATCGTGGTCTCATTCATCGCCACGTCAGCAGTAGCTGGCGGGTCAACAGAAGTGAGTCCCGTAGCTTCGCCTCCCTCTGCATGATCGGTCTCAGTTGTTGATGGCCCTTGCGTAAGAGTTCGTTCCAAGTCATCGGGATCAACAAGGTCCAGCAGTCTGTTTGTTCGTGAACGAAGCCAATCGTCATCCTCTGCAACTGCTTCCTGCTGTTCCAGATTTAGTTTTGCTGCTTCTTCAGGCTCCACAGGTTCCTCTCCTGCAGGAGTTTCCGCCTGCACATCAGAGACCACCCTTGCTTCTTTCAGCTGAGATGGCAAAGATTGGGAGTCCAGCGGCTTTTCTGGTGCTTCGATCCTGCGCTGCTTCTCCCTTCGAGTTGGGATCTGCTCGTACTCATCATCGCTCTCTTCTTCAGGAACGGCGGTAGCAGCTACAGCAGAAACACCATCGCCGATACCACCGCGGACACCATCATCGAGCGCGCCCTCTCTACCTTCCTTCATTACATGAAGAAACTCGCGTAGCTTCGGGTCCGCCGGCTGGGGCTCATCTCGCTTGCGCTTTCTCAAGCTCGAGTCTGACTCCTTTTCAGCGGGTTGCTCAGTGCCCTTGATTGTGGTGGATGGTGTTGATGCAGCTTTGGAATGCGATGCGCTCTGGCCTTTGATGAGGGCGGAGTCTGAGATCTAGCATTCCATCAGTATGAAAAGTCAAGACATTTAGAGGAGCCACTCACGGGTCGCGCAGTCTCGACGGCGATCTTGGACATACGAATGTAAGACCTGTTGAAGTACTTGACTGCCTTTGAGGCATCTTCGGGTGTCTTGTAGCCCACATAGCCAATGCGTCGCTGGGGAATCAGCTTGACATCGGTAATCTCGCGACCTTGGGCGGAGAAGTGTTTCCGGAAGTCAACCTCTGAGATATTGGGTGGCAAACCCTTGATAAAAATTCTCGATGAAACCATTATGATGCTGTTGTTTGTTGATTATATCTCCCGATCAATGGCGAGTGGTTTCACCGTGGGAGTAGTTGAACGCGTGAAGTCATTTTCAGAACGTGGGCTCTTTAAGAAGGGAGAAAAGGAAAAAAAAAGTTCTCTACCACATTCTTATTGCCCGAGGCTGGGACCCGATGTTGGCCCGTGCACCGGATTTCCAACAGTCCAACCCCACTATCAGCTTCCAAGATACTTCTAATGCAGTTGATTTTCTTCACCGCCCTGAGCTCAGTGATGGAAGAAATTCCAGCGAACAAGTCAAACGCCACCATAAACAGTATGACAGCACTGAAAGAGGTTGACTATATGTTTTTATGAAGAACAAAATCCCGTATCATCAAGAAATTCTGTTAATTGCGTTTGCAGAGAGATTTTGACGGATATGTAACTCATGAAGCTGAGAAGATTCTGCCATTCAGTATCTACTTCTCCGACCAAGTATATCAAGTCGAAGTGTATATCTGTTCATAAGAGCCTCCCTGAGGAAGCAGCCACTTCGTATTCTCAGCTCTCATTTCACGTCTTAAAGAATGTTGGTATGGAGGGAATGGATTTGACTCCCAGACTCATCTTCCATATGAGACCTGCATCTTGAATGCCAATGGGGTAATTCTGGAAAGGTGGCTTTGGGGACTCTGGTGATGCTGATTTTTATGTTCTTTCTGTAGGATGATTGTTTTCTTTCATTTTCTATCATCTAATCGTTCAAGTAAAACGAAGTTGTCTGACAACCAACAAGTTCTCAAAGGCAAATCAACGTCGGTGCAGTACTGACAGCTACGCACAATTCTCATTCATATCTCTCCTCGAATATTAGATTAACATCATTTGATAATTCCCTAGTAACGGGAATTGAGATAGATTCCTCATCTCCGATATGCAAGTCAGATGAGGCGGCGTTATACGCTTGTTAGACGTCGATCATGCGCACATCTCCGCAAAGACTACGAGACATTGAGAGCCTGCCTCAAAGCACTTGACGTCTGCATAAGTTAATTGTTCTTTGAGTCGAAGTTTTCATCTTCAGTTCTCATGTCATTCATGTTTTAAAAGAGATATTCCATACCAGACTTATCGTTTGCAGCAGTGTATTAACTAAATGCAACAAAATAGATCAACAAAACATCAACTTTCCCGCCTGGTCTCCCAGCAACTTGGAATTAACTTTCAGTTCAAGTAGCGGTGAGTAGACATCTAGAAATATTCTGAAAGTTTATATGGCCCTACAACTCTGAATTTGGCACTCCGACATTCCTAGCCCTTCAACTTTTCAGCTATCATCGCACAGTCTGGTATATCTGTTCGTTCGATAATCGTGGTTTCAAGTCGACTTGAAGAGCTTTAAATTCAATTAAATAGCAAACATTTAATTAAAAGTGCTTTTTCTATTCTAGATCTGCCAGAGGGGTACTGAGAAGTGCATTCTTGATGTGCATTCTGGCAGACGTGAGATGCACACTCCACACCATGAGCTTTGGAATGACTGGTGAGGGAATGCGGATGCAAGCCATAGTCTCTGGAGAATTCTTGTCAAACTTTATGGCGGGCCATCTGACTTTCAGTATGCAGGCACTCTCGGAATTGATAAGTATAAGAAGACCTCGCTGCTCGCTCATCGCATCGACAAGAATTGGTGTTTAAGGAGCACTGAAGAAATGCGTATACTATGCAATCATTGGTCACTTCCAATACAGTCCCTTCAGTAAGACACCAATTCAATACTGGGCCATATTCAATGTCGGCTTTATATGCTTTATATGGATGATCGAATGGGGAGTCTTCGATACCGCAACAATCCGAAAATGCGACCTTGGAACTCTGCGATATGTCATCAAAATCACGGCTATTCACCAAAATAACTGCCTTATTTCCGATCAATGGTAAAGATGTCCGAGATATTGTATTGTGATATGGTTTACAAGAGCTTGGGAGTCAGTATTGGTTTGGTGAATGGGTCGTCGTGAGTCATGTTGCGATACGTCGACCATGATCCACGAGCAAGTTATCACACTATCCTCCGGATGCGGCAACAACTCAAATACACAACAACTATCCTTCTTCCGGTTGAACGTCGAAGTTTATTCACGGTTTGGACCTCGTTTCTTTACCATGACTCCGGTGTCAATCCATAATGAAAAATCCTTTCACTTCTGTCACTATCACACTTAAGCGACCGAAAGATATCGCAAGTTCTAACAAGGTTCCGCGGCACAGGTTTCTCTCAGGATAAAAGGTAACGCTTAGGACCCATCAAGACCATGGAGGAAAGAGGTAAGAACTTCATTGGCGTATTGATAGTTCTTTACACAAACTTCGTGGACCATTTACTTCATGGTTTCCTCTTACATGTATGACGCCACCAAAGTCTATCAAGGTCTTGGCACACTCTGATACCTTTTTTGGTTGTGATTCGAGATGGACGCAGTAAGTTGCCTCGGAAGTTGGACCTTTTATCGACAAGCGTTTCCACTGCAGTGGGGATCTCGAACAACTTCGTGACAATCTTGGCGAGTTTGTGAACTCTCAAGTCGATATCTCAGTGTTTCGCCTTTAAAAAATGCGTCTTTTGCTATATGATGCCTTATTGGTGTTCCTGGTGCGAGTGGAATGGTTTGCAGTCAGGGTCAGGAACACATATGCTCATACACCCAGGCTGAAATGCATTGTGATTCATGTGGGTGTGAGTTTACGATCTTCATGGTATCCATCAACTAGTTGTAGGTTGTCTCCTCTTTCCCGCCAACAACAAGTCCATATCCCCATGTGTTCTCGTGCGATAAAATTGGAGCAGTCCAAGGTCGGCAACACATCAAGTCACCCGATGCAACAAGGCGTAATGCGGCACGCAATAACTTGCATCTAACTCCGCATCTAAGTGAACATAGCATCACTTACTGGGTGCCTCAGACGCATGATCTGACGGACTGAGATGTCCCAACCAACCAACTACTGCATACGAAATAGATGAGGTGGTTTTCTAATGTCGACTCGATCATTGAGATTCATATGTGCGAGTCCCGTGACATTCCCACTCTGTGCATGTATTATGCTCACTTTGTTTGGGAGTTTCTTTCACCATTAGTCCAGACCCTCAAACCAAACATGTCTGGATTTCCTCTAAATGGCAACTATAAGCTGTAAACTCAATGTTTTGTCTTTACTCACACAAGCTTGGCCTAACTTGACAGTTTACGATCACAAGCACAGTTCAGGTTCTAAACATAATATAAAGAGCAATAAAGTATCTGCAAGATAGAGCAAATTGTAGATGTACCGGGTAAGCCATATGACAAATCAAAGTGTTGGTCGGGTACGTACCGTCACTCGGATGCGAGCCGCGCCGCCCCTGGCGTCCTCACAGCAAGAAGCGTTTTGTGCCCGTGCACTTTATTCCCAGGGCAGCTTCCACTGACGCTGACGCTGACGCTGATGCTGACGAGGCTACGGCTTGGCCGAGTGATAGTCCAATCATGCGCATAAACACGCGACTTGCACTTAATCCACTCCACACAAGGCTTTAATATTTGCGCGTCTCATCAACAGCAAACCAGCCAGACAGAATCAATTGTAATACTAGTCGCTATTATTTACTTTATCGGCCGAAAACATTAACGCCTCATACCCTTCGCACATCACGTATGTACACCCTGCATCCTCTACGGCTAGCATCCCGTCCCGTGTCCCTCAGGAAAGGGGGCGCACACCAAGACGTCGTTAAGCGCCAGCCTCACGACAACAACTCAGACTAACAAGATTTCGCAAGTCGCCTTTTCCCTAAACCGAACACTTTCTTCAACCTAAACTTAACACAAGATGGCCGACACTCACGTTCCCAAGGCAGAGTCTCCCGTCCCCCGGGAGAAGCTCGAGGGTAAGCAACACCCCCCTTGAAGCTCGAGAAGCATCATACTGATATAATGTTAGCTCAGATTAAGTCCGCCGACATGGTGAGATAACCCGACATACGTACCGATATGCCGGACGCGATCGCTGACGAGAGAGTGACAAAGACGGAGGACATGCAACAGGAGTCTATCGAAGTTGGTATGGGGAACCCATGACAGATTTGCGCCAGCGGCAGAGGATAAGGCTGACGTGATGATAGCCCAGGAAGCCATGGCCAAGTTTACCATTGAGAAGGTTCGCTCACCAAGCACTGAATTTCTGTTACCGCCCAAGCTAACATTCTGTGACAGGACATCGCACAGCACATCAAGCGCACAGTTCGTACACGCCAAGCCTGTCACGATCGATACCATACTCACATATTGTAGTTTGACGAGCGAAAGGGACCAACCTGGCACTGCATTGTTGGTCGAAATTTCGGTAGCTTCGTCACCCATGGTTCGTCAAACCCACCTCGCGAATACCCGACTCCATAGCCCCGGGCGCGGCTGGCTGGCTAACATACTACGCAGAGACCAAGCACTTCATCTACTTCTACCTTGGCCACTGCGCAATTCTACTATTCAAAACGCAATAGGCATGGGAGAAATGGCTCACCGGTGGGGGCCTTTGGAAGAGCTTGCTGTAGCGAGAGGGACGGGTGTGGTAGGACAAGAAGAAGGCAAAAGCAAAAGCAGGAGGCAGCGAGGCAACATGATGGCTGCTGACTGCCGTATCGTCCACCCTACCCTACTGTATCTGCCTCTATGTACGAGACGGACGGCCGTGGAGCTTGCGGCTGTACTAGGTTCATGATCAATAATGAGGGGCGCTCGCCCAGTTTTTCCAAATCTTTCCGTTCCTGGCCCAGCTTGATGTTGGAAGTTTGTTACTGGGGGGTGGCTGATCAGCCGTGACAGGCTGCCAAGGTGTGCCTGATGCAAGGCTGTTGGTTTTTAGTTCGAGATCAGAGATTCTGACAGCCTGGTGTGCCATGTTCCTGAGACATAACTGTCACTGTCAGACATGTTGGTCATGGTTCGATTTCTTCAAGGCTGTCACTGATGCTGCTGCTGTTGGAATAGACTTGAGTCAGAGATGTCACTCGCGACAGCAATCGCCGATCCCCACGATCCCCAACATCGCGAAAATCCCGACCATCTAAGGGTCTAACAGTCTCGAGGTCCACCTCTAAACAGTTCACGTGGTCTAGAAGAGTGTACAAAACTCTTACCTTACTGTAGATGACAAGGCGCGGCCCCAGATGGATTTTCTTACCCGATTACCCACGGCGGGCAGCCCGAGCAGTGTAGGCGACGGCATACCCGTCAAAGAGTTGGCAGCCTGACTAGATGGAACCTTTAGATCGGGACAGAGTCAAAGGCCTCGTCCGTCTTTACCGAGTCGGTCCTGAAGTTCCGCTATCTCAAACTCACTTCAACTCTTTAAGTGAGTGAGGCTAGAGACACTTTCGGATCGGAGGCGGGGCTCCATATAATCGACGCCTCTCGTTGGATTTGGCGTGGGGGTGGGCGTTTATCAAGACGGATGAGGAGGGTACGCATACAATTGCAGTTACAGTTACAGGTACAGGAACAGGCACAGGACGATTTGATTCCCCTCTTTGGAAGGAAAGTAAAGTTTAAAGAGAAAATTTGAGGATATCAGGCCAGTGTGACGGGTAAGAAATTGATATGTGATAACCGATATGGATATTCTTTGTCCGTGAGAACGCCATTGAGTAACTGGAAGATCTTGGCTCAGCATGGAGAGTAATGAGACCGAAAGTCTAATAGCAGGGGGTATAATATGATGTTATGTCAAGTGTAAGATCATCAGGCACTGTAACCGTGACCTCAGACATGGAGAAATTAAGTATTTGGCTTGGAACACTGGAATTGATCAGGTCTGGTCATTTCTTATCTCAACTTCACGTCACTGACAATAAACTTCACTTAAGATAGACTCTTGAGGCATATGGAGAGGCTTTTTGTCATTGTAATAAAATGGTCCGGGCCGCTGCCGTTAGAGTCATCCAATAAAACGGACCCTTCAGCCGAAGAGACGGAAATCCTCTGATCACCACCATCACTTCAGAGACAAGCCAAAGCCTAAAAGACCTCTCGGCCCACTCACTCACACTTGCTCGCCCGCTGAATTGGGTTGGGTAGTACCCCTCTATGAAGATCCTGGTCGAGAAGGGTCCATACGAAAATCTCAGAGTTGAGAAGAAGAAGCAATTGGGGGACCTTTGAATAGTCCATGGTTGACTTTGGTCTAGTCCTTCTAGTGAAAGCTTTGAGCAAGACTTAACCTCATAGTACGATGATATTCCAATGCTGATCTCGTCTGGCAGAATTGGTTTGGACATCTGTACATGCGGTTGAACCGGAAGATGCATCCACATGCAGTGCTGCACCACATGTGCATCGCATGGCATCGCATGAGGATGCATTAGGATCAAGAGGTGCAGATGGGGGCGGTCCACCAGGCCCAGTCAGGCCGAATGAGCCGAGCCTATGCCGTTCGGTTGAGAGGTCTGATATCGGGCA
This sequence comes from Fusarium algeriense, assembly GCA_002982035.1. Taxonomy (NCBI): domain Eukaryota; kingdom Fungi; phylum Ascomycota; class Sordariomycetes; order Hypocreales; family Nectriaceae; genus Fusarium; species Fusarium algeriense. Next base: position 9,914 of record PVPY01000068.1, read on the forward strand.
TACTGTGTTGTACCTGAATGGAGTTGATGACTGTTGATGACCATTGTGGGTGATGTTTGACAAAGTATGAGTTCTTATGGAGAATTGATGACCAACAAGGTGTATGATTCTGCTGATTTGGTATGATCTGAGAAATGTCCACGTACCGTGATAGATTGTGTTGTTGTGTCACCTAAAGTTGGCTACCCTAGAGTGAAGGTCACGATTCATCCTGGCAACATCTTGCCTCACCATTGTTCGACTGGGAAATCAATTATGTTGAAATGAATAGTTGTTTGCATATAAAACTAGTTCTCTGACAGTCGTTTCCCATTGATTGCTTGGTTTGATAACGAAACTTTTGTCTCGAACTTTGCTCAGCACTCTTCAGGCCTTCTGCGTATAAGCATCGTTGACCGACAACTATACTACCGTTTCATTACAGGGCAATCAAAACCCTATAAATTGTATCTCCGAGCATCTCCACTAAGAGAGTGAATCTACCCTAAATATACCAGCAGCAAACTTCGTATTATATGTCAGTCAGAACGGAGTCCGGGCACTAGAGACATAGTGGCTCAAGCTCACTCATCCGAAACGTCAGAAACTGATGGCCTATGTAGTAGAAGCGTTGCTCATTACAAATAGTAATGATTGGCAATATTCAAGCATAGAGTTAGAAGTCACACAAATGTTCTGCAGATTCGGGGTCCAAAGCGAAGGTTACGCATGGCGAATATTGAACACTATCAGACAGCTATTTCGGGTATTCTTACATGTCTAAATGCTGTCTTGGCTAAAAGTAGTATGAAATGATTATCTAATCCTATGTATTTGTAATTTTTTAAAAAAAAAAAATAAAAATAAAAAAATAAAAATAAAAAAATTATACAAGCTATTGTGCAGTGCCGATAGAGAAATCTTGCAGTTTCCTTAGTATGGGCAAGTGAACTAGGTCAATGTGCTAAAAAACATCCAATGGCATGGCCCTTGAGTCTTCACCCCTCAAGATCTCAATAGCCATTGGCAATAATAAGCAGTATTCGTACTTAATCAAACAAGAGAGAAAGGGTCGTCGAATTATTGGACGATTTCCTTGGAAGATGCAGAGGGCGTCGAGCAGCCGCCCTTGCAATAACCAATATCTTCAGCGCCCTCCCGTTATATCAAATACAAGCGGGTACTCACATCCAATCTCGCAGCACTCAAATATGCGTTTCAATGTCTCTTTTCCCTGAACAAGGATCAAACCAATAAATTCGAGCTGATCCTAATAGTCCTAGAGACTCAATCCCATAATTACACACGATCCATTCGAGACAGAATAGTTATGATGAGGCAAATAAGCGCCCATCTTTGCCCAGTAAACCACATCTGCAAAAGCCATACGAGGTGACAGCAGCAGGAGTGCCAGGGATCATATCACCCTTGTCCATCATGTATGGAAATCGAAAAAGTCGGCGGGTCTAGGCAATCCCCGATTTCCACCTGAATCACTCACCGAGAAAACTCCCCTTATGTTTTGTTTGTCTGTTGTAATTTACTGAGTGTCCCTGAAGGGTGAGGTATCGACACAATCCATGTTACAGATCCCATTCCCTCCAATATCGGTAGTTGTTGGTATCGATGAAATTTCTAAAACGTGAACCAAACACCAAACAAACATCAGACCCGGGCAAGTCAGAATGGTCACGAGCCAAGGGGCCAGGCGTCAAATTCTGAGACACTCCGGGTTCTTTTTGTAGGGTCACCAGTCTAGCAGATGCAGATACAAAATGGGACATGTCAGCGCAGCCTCAAAAGACACGAACAGCCGTGGCGCATGCATGACACACTCTGTATTCTTTATCGTAATATATCTCCTGCATCTTTCGAGAGGTTGCAGTTGTTGCATTGAATCAACCGACTTGCAGACTCGCCTCGTAGCACAATAACATCATCCTACAGCCTCCACTAATTAGCGGTCTGTTGAGAAACCTCGGAACATCAGGCCCATTATCCGGGTCATTGGCAGATTCTCAGGACATTCACACACTATAAACTGGTTCGACATGGGATGTCCCGACAGTCGAGGCGAAGCGAGGCGAGACGGAGAGAGGAGTCTTCGCTGGAGTCTGGAGCCATTTGCCAACGTGACCATTTCCATAGCGCTAGACTGGCCCTCCAGCACATTCATAGTAAGGTCTTTCAACGGTGAGAACGGAAAATATATGTGTATTTGTACAGCGAATGCGTGCTATGTCGGGCGGTCTGCTTGAAAAGGCTGGCGCATAAAGTGACAAAACAGAGGCGTTTCACCAATTGCGATCCCTTTTCAATCACTAAATTTACATCGCCAAGCGCGATAAAAAAAAGCCACAGACAGCTGTACGTGTTGCAATTGTTCAGCAGAAGTGCGAGATATGCCAATGCAGCGGGATGCCACAGACTGTGATGTCAGCGATCATGCTTCGCCGAGCCACTCCCACTCTTGTGCAACTGTCACTCGGATGAGGCGCGTCACCAAAAGGTACATGACCTTTTTTCCAACATGTCTCTTCCATGGAAGACACACCCTTGTTGCACAGCACGCAGTGGTGCCCCCCATGTTGTCGAACAAGGGTCTTCCGCTTAGTTGCCCCGGCGGACTGATCCTGGTCAGCAAGACCCGTTCGTAGGCTTGTTACTGTACCATAGTGGTAGGTGGTTACTATTCGTGGACTTCGAAATAATTCCCAACGTAGGTATATGTATGTTGCTGCTTAGGTTGGCGGGCATCTCAGAACTAAACTACATTCTGTGTGGCGAACAAGAGTCTTAGCTCAGATCAGTACACAACCGGTATCCAGAAGAAGATAAAGCGGTCGATTTTATGATTAGAGGGGTTCGCTAAGTGCCCGTTGAAGGCAAAAAACTCTACCGCTATGATTAAGGGAAAAGCTTAAATAAATCTACCGAGCATGGGAGAGTGGTCTGTGTGGAAGAGCTTTACAACAAACTCAAGCCAGAGACAGCATCCTAGATCAAGGCTTCTTGGTGAATGCTCTGCATATGAGCCCGATAAAGAAATATCAGATATTCGCCTATTTGCCTCGACAATCAATAGTCTTCAACACAAGAGGAGAATTATCGGCGTGGTGGAGTTATAAAAAAAACGCCGGTGTTGCGGGGGCGGGGCATATTGTTGAGGCTTTCGTTTCGATGGAGATGTGCATATGTACTGTGTGTTCGATCATGCAGTGTCATCCGTAACCGGATCATGTCGGAGACTTGCAGCGAGTGTGAGTGCGTTCTTTTTTTCTGTTTGTTTGTTCGTGTCTGTCGATAGTGGTTCTTCGGCTACAGAGTCCGGCTTCTTCGGTGGTTAAATCCTGCTTTCCGCTTTCAAGATGCTTTCTTCCCCGCATCTCGGAGCGGAGGAGCGGGTGTTCCCTTCGTATGATACCCATCTCCGGTTAGAAGCGGTCTCGAATACTGGGACGATCAATATGAAGTTTTGAAAGAGTCAATGTCTTCATGGTGTAGAGAGATATTCACTGATAGTTTGGTGGTGGTTGATGAATGTAAGTTTCGGTAATAAGCTCCCGGGTAGCTACGTTGACATTTACGGCCGTCGAAAGAGATGACATGAACAGCACTTTGTTTATGATTTATTTATTTTTACATCTGTCAATATATTTAAGTTCAGAATAGACAATGCTTTGAACATTATACTTGGAGTCCAATTTCCAAGGCTCTATGCTACATGTTGCGCTTTGCCATGATACATATTCGTATTCTTGTAAATCTCAGACCATTTCTTTAATAGCCCTGCATAATCTATGCATTTTCTCTTCATGTCTTGAATAACACTGGACCCTGATCCACCAGGATGAGACGATCGGCAATCATGTCCAGCTGCCACCAGACCAATTCATCTGCAAGGTCCCGACCACGCCAGCCAAAGTAGGGTAGCAGTATGTAGTAGATGATTTACGTGGATGGGTTTTTAGTCACATTTATACAGCCTTCGATGAGCCTCGAAAAATCGTCAAGCTCTTGAGAGCATTGCGAATATTTGCAAGAACAGTCGTATTAAGTTCCAAGGTTTTAGAGTCAAAACGTTAGCCTGCGACGCTGATGGGCAGAAAATAGAATGGCTCAGCCTCTCCTACGATGGAAACGGACAGCCCGACATGCATTCTGTAAGCCACATACGACCATAGACTCACCGGGGTTCAGTCTTCCATGCAGATGCAGCCCTGACTGACTCTTCATCAGTCGCCAGAGCCCAAAACAAACCAAATAAATGGTTCACACAAGAACGGTACCTGGAACATGCTGCTCCGCCTATCCACCCCAATCAACCTCTTTACATTCGACACAAAAATCATGGTGGTCGGATGCTGAGCTGTTTTTGAGCTGACAACAGATCACGGGGATGCCGCCGAGACGGGTAGACTCTCCAAGACACGACGCACCTCTGCTTCTGTCTGGTCAGCAATGTAGTACGAACAAGAGCATCTCTTCGTATCGTGAAGCATGAATGGCCTAGATCAATGCCTGTACCATGGTAATAAAAAGTGATACCAAGCAAGCATGGGTGCTAGAGTCATTGAAGGCTGCGAACAGACAGTGAGAAACCATCACGGAAGCCATTCGGCACATGTCCAATCACCAGATTCCCCAAGTCCTCGGTCGCCATGTGGCAGCGTCACTGTGCTGCACCTCACATCACTCCCAGTCTCCCACTGGCTGGCTGAAGCCATTGCAATGGTTTAGCCTCACATGGCTCGATTGGAAGAAACAGGGTTCTAAACCTCCGCCTCTTGACTCTCAAGTCCCCTTCCTTCGCTTCCATAATCAATCAGGCAGGCATTCAGATAACGAAACCTTCAGAATCGTCGAGATTGCTTCTCTGCTTAACAACCCACTTGCTCAATCTTCGACTCACTGGAAATAGAGTCACAGATCCACTGTAAACAGTCAGTAGGGCCAAAACGGTCATGGATCCGTTGCCGGCTCGTTGGAAGCGTAGCGACAGGGGGGCTACAGGTTATGGATATGGGGGTTTGAGCTCGCGCTATTGTCATTACAGGCATAGCAAGGCAGATGAGATTGGGCCAAGTTCATTTATTAAAGATCCATTTCAAGGGAGAGATGAAAGATAACAAAGGGGTAAAAAGAATTTCAAAGCCTCAACAAGGCTTGAATGGCTGAAACTCATGGCGATGGTCTTTCAGGCTGCACAATTGTTTCAGCAAGTTTTGTTCAGACCGACTCGACCGACTGCCTGGCCAGCCGTTTCTGGAATGAGGCCTAAACAGATCAGATGGGATGGGATGCCCATCCATCCCATCCCATCTTGCCCATCCACGGCTCGGCCACGGCCACGACGACTACTACGACTACAACCCCCCCGGCCGGATGACAGATCCGCCGTGACCTCCCATTCCGAGCCCTTCATGTCTCGCCATGGGTCGTCCAGAATGGGTCGTTCGTTCGCTAGACTCGTAGCTCAACCTGCCCGCTGGATCCAGCCCGTCAAGTCCCGTTTCTCTAGGCTGACGACCTGACAACCAATTGGGGCTGAAAACAAACAAGATGCGACAATCTGAAGAGCGCCATTGTCTCGTCTCTCGTTCTCGCTTTCATCTCCCCAGCTTCATGTCGAAAGAACCCTTTCATATTCAAATACCTCAAAGAAAGACATGGTATTCTAGAGGCCGGCGAACGGGACGGGAGGAACCCTTTGGCCTTTCGCTTTTCTGGGACGAGTTTACTCGACTAGCACAACGCCTTGTATGCATCCACCACCTCACTCGGTCGTTGTGGGCCTCTCGTGGTACCTGGTCCGCTCTTCGCCGCGAATGTCGTCATGAAGTACTGAATCGTAAACCAGAGCTATCTCAGGGCAATTTGTAGGACATTACAGTGGCTGGGAGCTCATGAGTAGTACATGTCATGTACCCCTGATGAGACCTTGACCGGTTGACTCTTCCACATGCACCGTCAGGCGCACCATCAGGCACGCCACCGCAGCCACGGTCCCAGTGGACACTAGCGAAGCTGAAGATGTTTGAGTACGGAAAAGTAACTATAGCTCAGCAAACGACTTTGAGTTTGTCGCTGTAGTAGATAGAGTTGCAGCGCTTATAAGCTTTGCAAGACCCTGAGACATAGCCTTCTCAATGGCCACTCATCACTGAGGCCACTATAGAGCCGCGTGTAGTGATCAAGTACTCTCACTCCGGACGAAGTTCCGTAGCATACCGTGCGGGTATCTTGGCACAGCCGTGAGAGGCAGCGTCTCCCTGCTCGAGTGATGCTGCTGTCAATGGCTGTTTTGCGCTGTTGGACCCCAAGTTTAGTACTGTGCTGCGCTGAGTTGTTCGCTGTGCTGTGCTGTACTAGACGCTCCTAACCCCCCTGTCAACTTCCCTGTTTGGCCGCACCCACTCCCGCCCGTCAGGTAAGGTCAAGGTCGCAAAATGGGAAGTGCTGGTGAGGTAAGGTAGCAGAGCAGAGCAGGCACGGGTACCTCCCCCCAGTTCCTTCCGCACGCAGTACCTTGGTACACCCTCGTCTCCCGTCCTTGTCTGTTCCTACCTGGGCTCGCCGCTGCCGCTCTCATTCCCTCATCATCTCCGCCCTCCAACAACTTTCTCCCTCAACTTGTTTTTTGCTTCTCGACGAGAGTTGCAAATCACAAAGGGTGTTGGAGCTTCTTTGTGTGCTTTGAGGTGTTGGGATCATTGCACTTTCTGTCAGTGACAAAAACGCCCAGCGCTCCTCTTTGTCCTCCTGAATCGGAGAACGAGCCCCCATATTCATAGGCTTTCACGCCCATCTCATCAAAACAGCGGCCTCACTCTCGGCTCACCTTGTTGGATGACAATGTGACAACGCTCCTCACGATTTCTTTCAGACTTTTTTACACATTGACGAATACTTTCCTCCTCAGCTTCGATTATTTTCTCAGCTTATTCTCTTCACCTCCAATCCGCGAACTTGACTGATCTAACGTCACGCTTCCATTGATCGACACAACATTCAACTCCGCGACATTTCCCACCCCACGGCCTACAGAGGCTCGTGATGACGTCCAGCATGAACTCGCTCAAGGTCCCCGAAAGCGGGCTGCAGCTGGAGGGCTCGACTGGCAAAGATGCCAGTCTGCCTTCCCAGGCCTTTGCTCTTACCCTGAGTGATATCGTTATCGAAGATATGATCAAATGCGTCCAGAATGGAGATGGCATTCAACTTTCTCTTGGAGCCAATCCCGTAAGTTCCTCGCCTCAGAACCTTTTGTCACAACGGATTAAGGTTCGATATTTGGCTCATGTTTCCGAATGCTAATATAACCGGTGCCAGACCTTGCTCTACGGCTCCAAATCCCACACCATTGAACCCCCTTCTGACTCGAACCCATACGATCTTTACCTCACACGACCTTTTGAATCGACTCGAACTGCTGAAAAGATTCCATATACTGGCTCTCTATTTGAAAAGCCATCGGGTGCTACTTCTAAGAAATCGAAGGCTAGCAAGGCCGACAACACCAATGACAGCAAGACCGTCAAGTCCAGCAAGAGCACCCAATCAGGGAGAGATTCTGATATTGAGGCTCTTCAAAATGGACTTGCGGCTCATGCTGCTTCTCGGGAGAAGTCGGTCTCACTTGCTTCTAGTTTTGGAATGATCATACTGACATGTTTTGAAGGACTCGCGTGGTCGACAGGTTACCAGCGAAGAAGGCAACTATCAAAAACAAGGGAAAACTACTCGACTCAACTCCACGATCGATCCCCCAGTCACCAGGCCAGGTTTCGCTTGGCTCTCTTACACCCAATCCCACGACATCACAACCCCCTGATCGAGCCAAGGGAGATCGAGCCATGCTCGTGCATGAGCTCGCTGTGCAGGACCGCTCATTTGATTACTTGTCTAAGAAGTGGGAAGGCAAGAGGGAAGACATGGAGCCAACACTTCGAAAAGTTGCCGATGATCTCGATGACAATAACAAATGGTCCCTGAAGAAGAAATCCTGGAGAGAGCTTGATGTTTGGAATTACGATTATGATACCCAAGAAGTACGACAGAAGGCGATCGACAATGCCGTTCGACAATATGACAAGCAGAGAGTCACCATTTCAGAGCCAGAGTGGGACAGACTGCTGCCCAAGGAGGAACGAGGAACAGGAAAGAGTCTTAGCCGAGTGCAGGCTAAGATCACCAAGACTGTTAGCACGCCATCAATCAATGTTGAGATGGCGGACGGAGGCACAACGCCTCGAGACAGTGGAGATTCTCAAGATGCCAACCGGCCAAGGGTAGGAGGCGAGGCTATGTCGCGGTCCACCTCAAATCCTCTTTCCACTAAGCCCAAGAAGCCTACTGCACAGGAGGCTCAGGTCAAGCGCCTTTTGGGTAAATCTAAGGCCAAAACTACTGCATCGGCTGCATCCTCCAAGCCAGCATCTAAGGTGTCTTCTGCTAAGGCATCTCCCACCAAGCCACGGCCTACCGCAGCGCCCAAGGCAAATGGAGGAAGAGTTCTGTCACAGGCAATCATTTCTAACTCGGACTCTTCAGAAGATGATGCCGCTCCTATGGTCAAGTCTAAGCCCAAGGCTGTGCCTAAGCCAGCACCCAAGATAAGAGACACGGTTGTTGCCAAGCCCCGACCTGTGGTGAGGGAGCCCTTGAAGCAGCAGATTACGGCCAAGCGACCTCGCGAAGATGACGACTCGAGCTCGAGCTCCGGAACACCATTGTCGAAGCGCATCAAGCCCAAGCAACCTCTTCCTGCTCCCCGACTCAAGCATCGACCATCAGACGCAAGCCAGAACTCTCGCGGCACTATAACTTCAACCTCGATGAAGAGCAAGAACACGTCCCCAACCAAGTCTTCTCCTCTGGCATCATCGCCACCCACCAATGCCTCGGATCTTGAGAATGAGGCACCAGCTGCATCAATTGTTACGAAGAAGCGCAAGGTCGAAGGCTTAAGCAAGAGTGGCGTTACAAAGCGACCTGCAGCATCAAGCTTCTCTGATGACCTTGTGCAGAAGGCACAGGCGTTCAAAGTTTGCTATCAAAAGTATGAAGCGCTGCATCACGAGATTTCAGCGCTGGACAATCCTTCAAGCAGGAAACTGGGTCATCTCATGGAAATGAGAGACCGACTGAAAACGATGAAGATGGAGATCTACAGTGAATGTCCCCCGGAGAGGAGCTAAATGGCGGCAATAATACGACGGATAAGATAGGGTGTGGGGGTTTTGATTTCAACGGCGTACAGCATGACGACCGGATAACTTTTACAGTTGCATTTTGCATTGGGAAAACGGAATTGCATGAACGAGCCACCTGTCAGACAGGAATAGAGCTCTTTTTGATATTTGCATCGCTATTTGATACCACATGAGAAGACAAGACAGGCCAAGCGCGGCCAGAGACAAAGCCAAAGCCAAGGCAGGCAATAGATTAGGCAAAACAAAAGCCAAACAATACAGAAAATGTTAAAACTGAATTAACATGATATCCTTACTGCATCAGTGACAAAGAAACTTTTAGTGTTCGATTGAAAGTCCAGTCATGAGTAAAGTCATTCAATAATCACAGTATAGTTCGGTACATGGCAAGATAGAGTGATACCATGATGTGAGGCGCATGTGATGGAGGTGCGTGATTTAGTGATTTACCTTTGTATTTACCAGATTGGGGGGTTTGATGGTGAGAGGCTTGGTTGGTCTCTGAGTTTGGTGGCCCGCATTGCATGGTGAGCTGATTCAGGACCCTCCGAATAAAGAAGGATTAGCAAATAGCGGCTGATCTCTTAGTAGGTCCAGTTTCGAATGGGGCTTGTTGAGCAAAGCCTGGATTGTACTGCTGCACAGTTCAAAGAATATATGCAAAGGCAGATACTGGATGTTTATTGATTGCAGCAAGATGCTTTATTTTAGCCTTTGTGTAGTTTATGCAGCTGGCCGAAAGAAGTTTGGTTAATTCCTTTAGTGATGAGCATTTGCATCTTACGGTAACTGAAGGCAATGAATGAAAAAGAGCAGGATTCTCAATGGACCTATATTCTGTAGACAAACTTATCATAGAGAGGTATAAATACCTGCTCAGATGTGGCCATCTCTGTTCTACCTATCTCTTCAACTCTAGTCTCAGTCAAAGCAACTGCTATCACTCACAATGACATCCAGACGCTCCCAGTTCGTCACAGAGGCACCTCCTGGAACTTATTTCCAACAAGAACCAGGATACGTTTACACAGTTCCCTCTATTCAAACTCCTCTGCGACCTGTATCAGACTATGGTCAGGTGTATCCTCCCGCTTCTACTTCAACAAACGTCTTCATCCCAGGTTGCTGCCGCGGTCCTCGTCGCCGTCGTGCGCCTCGCCACTCAAAAGCCTACGAAAATGATCGTTCAACTGAAAGTTATGCTTCCTACGAAGGTATTCAGCCGGCTGTGCCTGTGGATCGTCTCCCGCCACGCATCGCTCTGAAACAACTCTCGGATTTTCTACACGAAGCTAGTATCTTTTACAATACGCAGCTCATCGACTTTACACGTGAGCACCAACGTCAAGGCCACGACACTTCCAACGAAGCTCTTCGGCAGTGGCTCTGGAACGACTGGACCCGATCTCGCGATAGTTCCACCCGCGAGAACTTTACATCTACGAAAACGAGCATTACACTCATGCTTCGCCAGGTCGAAACCGCCGTTGCGACACCTTGGCTCGAGAATGCGGACCTAAACGCCCGGTTTGAGTTCAGCTACAAGACTCTCAAGAGTTCCTGTGATGAGATTCTCAGATTGTCTGGCAAGGCGATGAGCGACTGGCAAACTTGTCGATTTATGGCGGTCGAGCTTAAGAATGCGCGGGCTTATGCTAACCCGGAGGGACCTGTTCTGAGACATTTGTTTGTGGGATGGGAGAAGGGTGAACCTTGGTGATCATGAAAAGAAAAGGAGCTGTTTATGTTTTGCTTTAGTTGTCTCTTTTGCTATTTGGATGGGTTTTGTATGTGTTTGGTTGGAGTTTACCAGGATGAGATGTACAAAAATTGTTAGGGCGACCAATCGGGAAGACGGTGGAATTTGACGTTTATAGCTCCCCTTTCCCCTGGTCAGTCAGCCACGTGGGTTTTATGCCGATCACTTTGTTGCTGGGATTATCTGTGGCGTTGCACTACTATTTGTGACTTTTTAACACCAACATCCTCACGATTATGATAGGCAGGTAGACTTGGCCCAATTAGATGTTAGCCAAAAAATCGCACCGTTTTTTTATTGTTAACAATTTTTTTTTTTCTATTTGTCGCTAGTAAAGGGGCAATCTGTGGATTACAATAGCGTTCTCACCCCCCGGATTGCTCCTTTACCTTGCAAGAAATCCTAGTGAACAGGCACTATGTTCTAGACTCATGGTGTCTCCGATATGCTCTGCATAGCATACAAAGTCTTGTGTTCTTGCTGAGGGTACGTTGGACAATTTTCTGATCAAGACCTTTGTTCTGAACTTTTTCCCTTTTTGACTTTTTTTTGCCACACCGACAATCTCTCATCTCACCGTGATTATTCCTCTCGATAACTGGTCAATATTTGTGGAAAAGAAAGATATAGTATCATGGGTATCGAAGCACTTGATTTCCCCCAAATGTGGGAACGTCCCAGCTACACTCAACTCGCAGACATACTCCAGAGTCTCGAGCTCAGCCCTCCTATTTGGAACCACAAGCGTCGTCGCTCCGAGATCATCGAGGAGCAAGAATCTCTGGCCAGGCAGCGCAAGGCAGAAGTCACACGTTATCTCTCCTCTATCATCAAGAGCCCCTTGTCATGGATCGACGACGATGATGAGAAGGAGGCTCTCTGGACACAGGCAAGCAAGCGCATGTCGGAACGGTGTGGACGCACAGCTATGGGAGAAGTCATTCGCAGATGGCCATTTGGAGAGGGAAATGATGATTTTGAGCTGATCATTCGAGAACCGGCGCTTACGGGAGATTCCTTGGGGTTCAAGACTTGGGGGTCTTCATACGTGCTATCACAGCATCTTCCTCGCATGGCGGAGACATCACTATTTCGATTATTCGATGAGACGTTGGGCCAACCACGACCTGATGTCCTTGAGCTCGGTTCTGGAACTGGTCTCTTGGGTCTTGCAGCGGCAGCTCTATGGAAAGTTCCCGTAGCTCTCAGCGATCTTCCTAATATCGTGCCCAACCTTAGAGAGAACGTGGCTAAAAACACTGAGCTTGTCAAGTCTCGTGGCGGATCACTCACAGTTGGCGATCTTACCTGGGGAGGAAGCGAAGATGAGGTAGATCAGGCTCTGTTTGGACAACTGCATCAGTTCAAGGTATGTTTTTGCTCGTAGCGACGTGATTGTAGGACGATGTTTCCATGACTCTTGCTTACAAACGATTTCTAACCCCCCCTAACTAGATTGTCCTTGCGGCTGATCCCATGTACGACGAAGAGCACCCAGCCCTTCTAGCTTCTGCTATCAGCGACCACTTGGCTCTTGGCTCCGACTCACGCGCTGTCGTAATGGTTCCGCGTCGAGATGCCACCACAGAACGTTTCCTCGAGTCGTTCCGCCAGGCTATGCTTGACCTCGACACGCCGTTGTTTTGCGAGGAGGAGGACGAACTTGCGGGGCAGGACGACTGGGTTGAAGACGATGAGGCGGGCAATGTGCGTTGCTGGCTGGGTGTCTTTAGTCGTGGTGGTTCACCGCCGATTCAAGTCAGCGATGTAGCGTCCATATAGACTCTGACTGGCCAGGACAGTCAATGATTCAAAGAGAAAGGAATTGTCAGGTGCTTGAAGTAGAGACGGATTTGATACAGTGGAAAACATCAGACGAACTAGACATAGACAAAGAGTGAGTCAAGAAGCATAGCGACAATAGAGACAAATGATTTTATGCAAGCAATTGTGCAGTTTGAGTCATGGATATCCCGTGAACGATCAGCAGACGCTGCTTTAGGGAGCACTTCATAAGGAGCTCTTTTCTGCGCTTCTTCTCTTCTTCTCCACTTCTACAATCGCAACCCACAACACCACTAGCAAAGCAGCCTTTCTTTATAACAGACTCCTCTTTGCAGAAGCATTGATACCTTTTCTTTTATCCAACTGCGACTTTTCATCCGTTCTAAGTCTGACGATTCACTGCCAGTTGTTGATCTGCAGCTAATTGAGACTCTACATCAGACTCAATCCAGTCCCTTACTCACAACCTTTCACCTGCATGGGACTCTGATTAGCAACTACCTCTCAACCCATCACTGGATTCTTAAGTACTTAACCCTCAACCTCAGACATTCATTGTCCCTCTTTCCCCCCCTGAACAACAACCTTTACTCGACCCTCTATCACCTACGATCTCACCACACTCACCATCGCTGAACACTTAGACGTTTCTTGGACAGTTACAGTTTAGACTTATCGACACTTTCAACACTTGTTCTACGCCATTGCTTCTTTTCTTACTTCCTGCATAATGACCGGTAAACCAGTTTACAAACCTGAAGAGATTCGTTTCGCTTTGGACCTCATGGTCCAAGATCTTTTCAACACAGAGATATCTCAGTCTTTTAACCGAATGTTCCACCGGGAGTTGACAGACAACCAGATTCGATATTTGAGGAACAAGTATGGCAAAGATCCTGACTATGGGTAAGTTGTCTTGTGTTGAAGACCATCACTCGCTTTTGAAATCATCTAACCCGATCTCTACTCGTAGAGCTCCCCTAGTCAACAGATCTTCCGGCAAGAAGCTCAAGAGACGTCGAGCTACCTTTGAAGCTGAGTCTTCTTCTTCACCGGTCTCAGAGTACGTTTCGAAAACCGCTCGCTAGAGCACCCGTTTTCACTTATCTCTCTAACCAAAACCACAGAGGTTCACCAACTGAAGCCAAGAGAGCTCGCCAAGACTCTCTCAATGGTTCAACAGGACCTTCACAGTCTCCTCCATATCAACCCGGATCTCTTCCACTGCAGTCACCAGTCAAGTTCGAAGACATGAGGTCTCCAGGCTTGTCTTCCGCCCCGTTATTCCGTGCAGCACCTCAAGCCCAAATGACCAGCTTTCCATCACCGCCTGCAAATGCCTACAGTCCTTCAGGGCCTTCGAATCAAGAAAGTTTCGCTTTTGGGCCTTCCGCCAACGCATGGCAGACGCAGCCCAGGGCAACCTTCAACATCAACTTTTCTCCGATCAATACTGGGTTTGGGCAATACCAAATCAAGTCGCCAGATCAGACAAGCCCCGAAGCCAACAACGCCACGCTATATCATATCCCCAATCAATCGCCTTATACCCAACCTTCGCCTTCATATGGCTTTTCTTCCACTCATCAGCCGACAGCCAACTCTTCCGTCCACCTTGGGACTCCTATTTCATCACCCCAGCAGACCGTGGCCACTGGAGCCGGAGCCTAGGAATCCTCCGCTACCCAACGCTCACCGTCGCTTACACTGGAAATTTCCCCTTCTAACTTCTCCCAACTTTCGAACTTCGTGTACCCCCAGCAGGCGCCACCCCCTGAAGAGTGTCAGCCAGAACAGACCACAGAGCCCGGTATGATGGGACAAGATCTCGCCTCACGCGACTGTGAGGAGTACTCCAAATCAGCTAGCCACGTGGCAGAACAAAGAAAGTCCGAGCCTCTACGGCATCATGATGTGAATAATTCAGAGCAGAAATTCCCTCAAGGTCGCAAGCAGTCTGCTTCCTCAGCGTCTCCTGGTGATGGCGTCAAACACGACTCTGTCGACCACACCCCCTCACATGACTCTAAGAACCAAAATCGAGGCAACGGGAACGATGATACGAACACGTTCGATCCTAGGAAATTCAGTGCGAGCTAGGGTCTGCGGTTGCTCGACAAGATGTCGTGACGCTAAAGTCGTGGTAGGATTATACCACCACGGTGTATATTATACTCCAAAAACCAATGCCTTAAACTGCAAACGTTGAAAATACCCTATTATTTCCCCTCCCTTAATACCTATATACATGCTCTCTTGTTGCCTCGGAAGACGAGGTTCCGCCCTGCTGCCTGCGAGATCAAGCAGGGCGGCAGAACACTAGCGAACAATATTAATTTTTGTTTTAGATGAGGTTTTGACTTTGATGTATGCCCCATGGCTAACAAGCTAGGCATAGATGTTAGAGTTATATAGAACATGAACATCACACAACTAGGAATGACATGGTTTGGATACCTAGCACCTGGGCCATCTAGCATAACTAGTCAAACAGCATACACTTATCCTAATTTACTTGTGCCCTTTCAGATTTGTGATCACTGAAGCACCATAAGATAGATACTGGATTTTAATATATATTGGTGATTTAACTTATCCAAATATATCTGGTTGTACCCCCAGCTCTCTGATATCAACTCGCCCGCTAGAGCCTTCCAACAGGGTATCTCGTGCAAGTAGAAACGAACAGACCGCCGCATAAACCTCTTCAAGATGCCTCTCCAATCTCTGATACATAAATTGTGATGTGAGTGTAAGCATGTTGGCATAAGATAGCCCCTAAATCCTCATAGAATCCGACTCCGAGAACTCTTCAGTATAAAATAATAACATTAGACGTGACGTGACATAAATAT
This sequence comes from Fusarium algeriense, assembly GCA_002982035.1. NCBI lineage: Eukaryota > Fungi > Ascomycota > Sordariomycetes > Hypocreales > Nectriaceae > Fusarium > Fusarium algeriense. The sequence goes on from PVPY01000068.1 coordinate 25,507, forward strand.
AGGTGATTTGACACTATCCTAGCGTCGAAATAGAAGTCGATGAATGTAGCTGAATAGCGTGTTACACCACAATGCTAACGTTGCGACGAGTGTCGACCTCTTCAACCGGGAATTGAAAAACGACCTTGAACAGATCTTTGAGATAAGCGTACCGCTGTGAACTCTTCATCATCATTTGAATGCTCTTCGCCATCTCTTGGGCAGTAACACGCTTGCCTCGGGCGGGCAAGGCGTGGTGTCTCGGAATTATGGCATCGGTGAGGACAGAGTTCTTGTACTGTGCTAGTAATGTCGAGTGCGAGATGAGGGACCCAAACGATCCAGGAGGAAGATCCTGCACAAATTTTTGTAATGCCGCAGCAGCAGCTTTGGGATCATGAATGGTATCGCGATTGAAACCTAGATTCATCGCAGCGCGGAGAACAAGTACTTTTGCGCGTGTTACATTTGCATCTTCCGATGCAGCTGTAGTGGTGGCTGTGCTTGAAGTCCTGGTGCTGCTCTTTGAGTAGCTTGAAAGGTTGGAAGCGCTGCTCGACCATCGGCCACGACTGTTATCGCTAGGAGTACCAAGGACAAGAATGTTGGGCATCGTTGGCGAGCGACTCTGCGGAGAAATGGGGGTGTCCTCGAACTCGGTAACAGGGGTTTCCGGAACAGCTCGGTTTCTTGGCTTCTCTTCCTGGCGCCCACTCTTGACACTATCGTGTCTTGAATGGACCGAAGATGGGTTTGACCCCCGGCTCTGTCGACCGCTCTGATCGCCTAGATGCTGAGGGAATGCGTGCCCAGCTCGAGGTGTTCCTCTGTCAGGTCGAACTTGTGTCCAGCTGTCTCGGAATACATCGCAGAGTTCCCAGCAAGCTTGAACAGTAGAGCTCAGCAGCTCCTCATCTGGGGGTCTACCATCCCTCCTATTCTGTCTGAGATTAAAAAGCATCTCTGCCAGTGCCCAGCAGGCCCTGAGCAACTGATCGGTCTCCTCTGCCAGATCGCTCCGTTGCTTCATTAGTCGATGGCAAAGTGCAATGTAGAAGTCTAATGTGCGTTCCCGGAACTGCTCTGGCAGGGTACCATCCTGAGCACTGTAAAGGCTGCCAACTTGTTAGAACAATATCTATTTCTCATCTGATACACTTACTGGTTGTTGAGCTCAAAGCTAACACGCAAAACTGAGTCCGCTGCTTCATCATTACGCTGTCGGACATCGAATAGCGCCTGACAGAAATCGCGGCACAGATCAAGGTTGACCTTGACATTAAAATTGCTCACATCCTCATCTCGACTGTGATAGAGCCGTTGACAGAGTTTCCAACATGTCCTCCATGCTTTTTCATGGGCATCTGGAATGCCATTTTTGCCTAGAGCACGATTGCGATTAATCGAACTCAGTTTAGACAAACTGTTGCACAAAGTCCAGCACTCAGCAAGAGTTGTTCGCAGAGTTTCGATCTCATCTTGTTGCTGTTGTATCGGCATTGCTTCTGATTCATAATCTTCGTCGTCGCCCTCGGCCTCGGTTTGCTCGTCGATTTCTGAACATGTTAGCCATATACGGTGACTGCACCAGCATTGACCTACTCTCAAGACTACTCGTACTACTTGAGCGTAGCCGGGCTCCATCATCCAGCATGGATTGCAAATCCTGAGCCCGAGGTGTGGCGCTGTCTATACTGTACCGCACAGGGTTCACATCGGTTGAAATCGGAGGGCGAATTGGATGAGTCGATGTCTGATGATCGTTTAGTACATGGCAAAAAATTAGACCGAGGAAAGCAGACCTTCTCTGGTGCGCCATTGAGAGAGGCTAGACTTTCAGCGTCTGACTTTGGAGATGTCCTGGGGCTCGGTCCTTTTTGTTCCACGGCTGGAGCTGGGGCGGCAGCTGGAGCAGCCTGAATAGTATTAGATGCGCGGGATCCTATAATGATGATGGAACATACCCAGCTAGAAAAACTTTCGGGTGCATGAATGACAGAAACAGCTTCCTCGTTACTGGACTGGCGTACACTCTCCGGTAAGTTCGTTGTGAGCATCAAGAGCTAGGGCCAAATTAGTTGACAGCTCAAAGTATATCGACATATTCAACTGAGACTTGCCTCCGACCGACGGAGAGCCTTTCTATCAGCAACTTCCTTCTCAATATCCTCCGAGACATCATCCTCGATCTCGGTCGTTTCAGTACCATTAGATGTAACTGGAGAAGGGCCCACAATATCACTGGGACTCATGACATTGTAGGAGCTACTTGACATGCGATTGACAGAATTGGGTCGGAGTGAGGACGAATCGGTAGCGGGAGGCGGGGAAGAGCTGAGGTATAAGTCAATACAGATTCCAAAGGATTTCATCTAAGTGCATAGTTTCGAAGTTAACGTACAATGGTCTGAAAGGAGAGCGGCGGCTCTCATTCTCTGTGGGTGCAGACATGTCTGTCTGAGGGTAAGCGAAGGGGAATTGCAAGTTTCCAGTCGATGACCTCAAAGGAGCTTCAAGGGCCATGACGGGAGCGTAGAAGCCCGAGTATTGAGCTATCCTGACGGCTATAGTTGAGAGCTCTGGTGGGCGAGGGGTCCTTAAGATAAGTAACAGCTCCGACCAAGCGTTGACGCACGAAAGCCTTGCGATGCAGCTATCCCAAGGTTGACAGACGATCGGAACTTGAAGTAAGAGACAAGGTTGAGAGTACCAACAGCTGTCGTGACAGTGAAGAATAAGATATGAGTTTGTCGGTGGGCGGTCGATGTGCGGTCGCGCGGCCAGTTAAGAGACCTATGGAATTGGGTTTGCTAAGATCGGGAGGCTGCGTAACTAGTCTGATCCAGACGAACAGTATGAAGGAATGATCGATCAACTAGAAAAATACAGAAGGTGCCAAATACTGAATGAAAGGCTCAATAACACTCCGACAATGAAGCAAGCAAGTAGTCATCCAACAAAACCAGCTCGCCAAAAAGCCGAACCGAAGAGAGAATGGGTAGAATGGAGGGGGAAAGGTTTAAGAAACGGACAGAGCCAAAAGCTGGAGCACCAGTGGCTGCAACGACGGACTAAGGCAGACAGACGCCAGTTTGACAGGGGTTCTTGGGTCCCTTGTACTCGCAACCCTGCTACATTGGGGTGTTATGGGTCAAGTACTTAATTGTAGCTCTTGTTACTGTGAGTCAAGTAACGGATAAGCAGACAGTGGTGCTCAAGACCTATGTTGATGCCACCCTTGATAACTATGAGCTGGCTTCAGATGCTTGCCACCTCTAACACCAGTCCCGGTGAGCTGCTTGAGTTTGTTATGGAGGGGGACCGTACATGCGGCCGGCGCTTGTCGGGAACGCGATGGTTGGCGCGGTGGGAAACAGAGAGACGCGATAGTTGTGAAATAATAAATGTAGAAGGCTTATCCAATCAATTCATTAATACAGTTGAAACAATGATGTTGGATTTATAGTTATCATTCGACCACATGTATTTGTCAATGGTTTATTTAAAAAGAGAGAAGCAAGAGAGAAGTGAATGAAGAGACGGTTGGAGCATGAATGGGGCGTGGCCTAGCTGACGGAATACAATGGGAGGTGTGGATATTGATCAAACTGGTAACAGAGGGGACTGCGTCTAGGACGCAACCTGTGACACTTGATGTTCTCTTGGAGCAGCTAAAAGAAAGTCCAGCCAAGACAACTCTGAAAGTCTGAATTGTCTTGCCGAGACAAAGCAGCGAGCAGATGGGCCAGTTTGTGGACCAAGGAACAGATGGGACTTTAGAGAGGAGGGTTGAGTTGGGGGCCAGATATGTCGATTAGTTAGCCAGTTGCCGGGTTTCTTTTGAACAGTCTGACCAAGAGTTTCTGCTAAGGATGAAGGGCGAGAGATTGAGTCGCAATGTAGTCCCGAGATGGTATTACGAAGCAATTAAAGGCTTGGATCTAATTCAATAATATCGAGGTGTGGCAGAAGCCATCAACTTGTAGCATCGGGGTGTTGAAATTGGATGCGAAGGGTGAATGGATGGAGCGGCTAATCGTGGGTAGCCTGTCTTCTTGGACCGCTTCAAGCGACTTCTAAGAAAACTAGTACTGTATTGTCTCTGGCGATTGTCCTGGAGAGAATAGGGTGTGGTCAATGCAACCTGATGATGACTTCCTGTGTGTATGTATCGCAGTAACTCTTATTATACAGGGAAGCTGGTTCAATGCCTGTTATTGCTTATGAAAAAGCCGACTGCATCAATCGCAGATAGTTGAAATAATAACATCCATGCATGCTGAAACTGGTGATGGCTGGAGAAAAATGCTTTGAAGCTAACAACTTCGTGTAAGTCTAAGGCAATACCGTTGGCGGAAGGAGAGGCTGGCTGGTGGTTGACGAATGGATCAGGGGACGGGAGGCCCACTCTGGCTAGCACCTGCCTGCTCTACGTACAGATCGCAATCATCACCTTTCCCGCGGTAGGCATAATAAGGTAGGTAACTGCCCGTATTGGATGTCGAATACCTTAATCAAGGCAGGTGGCTGAAGTCCCAGGCACAGGTACAACCTCCATGAAGCCTCTTGTCTTTTCATCTTGAGATCTTATGAACTATCAATCAATACTTTTTTATGCAGTACAAGCCAATTGTTAACTTGTCGACCCTGCTGAACAACTGACAGTCGCTACTCCTGCAAGAGCATTTGGCTGTCACTTTGCGCTCAACTTAACAGTTCCGCACCGCTACAAGACAACCATAAGAGAAAACATCCAGCCGCCCGCCCATGATAATGAACCAGTCAAACCCCAGACAGCTGGTCAGGGTGGATGGATCGTGGCTCCAAAACTCGTGGGGCACATTAAAAAGGGACAGGCGTCGGCGCTTAACTCATGGTGGGACTGGCCAATCCTCCGGAGTCCCCCACTTGCATTGCTTCCACCAACGACTTGGAACTGTCCAATGCTATGCTTCATGGTGCTTTGTGTTCGACAAACTGCAGGATCTGTTTCGGAGCTCTCTTCTCAATTTCAGCCGTACAGTACTGTGCAGTACAAAGTCGATGCCATGTGCCATGGCCCGCTGCACAGCATCAACGGAATGTGACACTCACTGCTGTATACGTATTCAGCAGGATCGTCAAGCTAAAATCGGAATCCTAGCCAGCTTCACGTTATGAAAGAATAACATATATACGTACGGTGGGAGTCTTGAGTGCTGGGATATTAACACCCAACATACTGTTACTTTGTGTAAGAGCTTGAGTTGTTATTGACACCTCAGCCGGCCGCCAGCTTCCTAATGCCTCATCGGTGGTCCTTCGAAAGATAGAAAGATATGTTGGTTGATACAACCTCTGTTGCTTTGCAGATGCCGCTCCGTCCGAATTCCAAAAGGATGGAACAAACACTCACGATCGGTGAGCAGAATTCTTTGTTTCTTTCTGCAGCCAGCTCAAGAAGTGGCCATCTCTCTCTGTACTCCAGAAGTCAATGACAAATACCCACAACACTAGCCCTTCTCGACGGTGCTTCTAAACGCCCAAGGCTCGCAGGGATATATGACCAGGGTGTTGCACAAGCCAATCAATACCCCAAACTTGAGAACCTGGCGAACCCAGCAGTCTGGTCACGGCGGCTTTATTAACGCTAAAACGAGACGGTAGCCCCACCACCCGGGGTTGCAGGATGCCTTTGTGACGCACAGTTCGCTCGGGATACTAGAAGACTTAAGACCTAAAGTTAGGGAGCGAAAATAAACTAAATAAAGAGCCTGCTAAATCTATCCTAAACTTACCTAAGTATTTTTATCACTTAGGATCAAGGTCTTAAGAGCAGTTCAGCAATATCTGGACACCAGCATCGCACCAAAGCAACATGAGCATATTTGATGCCCGAGAATATTTGGACTAAACCCTCTAGTCCATCTTCCTTTCGCTTATTAAGTAGCTCTTTAACTCAAATCGCTTTGGCCTCTAGAACCTTCCATAGTCTGATCACTGCAAGGCATTGGAGATCAACAAGGACACGGTAATAGGTACCTTCTTTAGTTATTTATTGTTCATCAATGCCGAGAACGATCATTATAACTGGATTCTCCGCCCTTGTAAAGATATTGGCAGATACATTCTCTTGTTATCAGAACCAACCGAACTAGCCCACAAATTCATGCAGACTAAGACTGAGGTTTCCAAACCGTTTTGCCCAACTTGACCGTCGGCTGGGGTCATCGAGACTGAATTGTTTGCTCCTCATACCACCCTTGTTATGACGGATAACATGGCCTGGGGTTCTGATCCTAGCAGCCGGTTTAGATTAGTGATAACCCCAATGCCTGTTACGCTGTTTTAGTTATCACAGCGCTAGACAGATTGTCGGAATTCTTTTAACGATCGCCAATCCACCCAGCCGGTGCGGGGACTTCAAACCCTTGCTAGCCGGTTGAATAAGTGTTAATGCACCCTCAACAGTTCCACGAGTTCACCTGGGGATTTCAGAAGGGTACAAGTTTTCGACTCCTGCTGAGCCGGGGGACCTTTCTCGATTCTTTCTTCGAACCCAAAGACAGGGGGGTTACGGTATGGGTTATCCCTTCCGGAACACATCCGGCGATCCACCACCGGAGAGGTCAGGATGTTCAAATGTGACCCAACAAGGCTGGCATCGCCAATACACAACACACGAGGATGTAATGATAGCAGACGCACTGAGATTTGAGCGCCATATTAGTAAAAAGAACCATAAGAGCTGAAGTGGGCTTTCGAGTACGCACGAAAAGGTTGTGGAGCTGGAAGCATAGAATGCAGTGCATAAGCGCCAGCCTGACTAGACATTTGACTCTTGTATTCGATGCGAGATGGCTTGTTTATCGTGCTGTGCAACCCGATGACTCAAACTTTCCGCTTGCGGTAACCAGTCCGTCTTTATTATCTGTCTAGGGCTCAACATCGTGTTGGTCGATTAGCATAATACAAAAGCGCAGTTGTTGGCCAAGCTTGGTACTACACAGCCAGTTCGCTCAGGTGTGGTAAGCGTTTCCCGACTTGCTTGGGGAGGTTAATGGTCGTTATTATACCACCGCAAAATCTTATGGAATTCGTGGTTGTCCATCACCTTGCGTCTCAAACAGCCATGCACACTGGGCTCTTCTGAAGCACCGCCGCCCGCTTGGCTAATCTGCATCATTTGTTTCGCTGATTGTAGGGCGGCCCGAGATATTAGATAGGCCGGGTGGCTTGACCAAGATTGAAATTTGATGACGGGCCTCAAAGAGAGACTGTCTGCTGTTGTATTGATTGGCCTTCGGAAACTCCCGAACTTCTGGGAATCAGGTCTAAGTCTCATGTGTGCAACCGGGGCGTAGTGACTGGCTTGCAGCCCGGCACAGGCCTATGTCATTATTTCTATATCAAAGTAGTAGAGGAGTCGCAAGTTAAGTAATGATATGAGTGAGGATGGCTTTCTCATGCCGAGTTGCGCACAGAGTCAGCATCATTCTTATCAGCCATATGTCGAAAGGTCAGCCATGACAAGGTTTCCATGACTCCGAACCCAAAGATTAGGACAACTCCGTAAGTAATCACCAGTCTCGCTTCAGAAGGAGACTAGAATCATTTTAACACTGATGGGTAGTTATCGTGATGCGTAGAGCGAAAGCGTCGCATCCCTTTACGCCGACACTAACCACTAGGACAAGAAGCTATAGGATCGACGGGAAAAAAGAAGAACCTTGTTATAATAGATCAGGCATAGACGGGCTGCACCCCTAGAAACTCGAGAAGTTCAACCAACGTCCGGCTGCGTTGGCATAATTGTTGGTCTTGAAGGAGCTGTTGGCTCGATATAACTACCCACTTTCTTCTGCAAGCAAACGAGTTTGAGGATACAACCAACACATTTGCGTGAATTTTCCAGGGTTCTGAGAGCGAGGCCGGACCATAGAAGCAGAAAGAAAACTCAATTACAGCACTTTGTAAATCAGGTGAGACCGAGAATATGCGCATTAGCCTCGCTAGCCTCTTCTGGCTCCTGATAGAGGTTGGCATACTGTCTAACAACATGTACCATGTCCTGGTTCCTGCGCATTGTTCCTCGCCGCAACTTGACATCCACCGCTCTTTGCGCACAGGCCTCAGCAAGGGTGGGAGCTTTGCGGTAGCAGCCTGGGAATGAAAAGCCCAGTATTCGATGCCATAGTGCATATCAACTTCCTGCTAGAAAGGAATTGGCGCAGGAGAAAGGGCATACCCAGAGCCAACCGTTTCTTTCGGAGAGATACTTGAGTAAGGACGGTGCAGCTTGGTCAATGAGTGCCCAAACCAATATCTTGAAAGTCTCGAAAGTGTCTGTAGAGGGCATTGCGGACTATGAGTACTCGTGCTCTTGTCTTTGACCCTGATTAATTCATTGCCTTCCTTGCGCCGTCAAAGTGATATATTTCGGCTACATTCCCTAACGCCAAACCATGCACAACCCATTCTTTCGCTGGTTCTTTACCCCTACGCATATTATGTGTACTGGACGCCGAGGCCCTGCTTCTTCTCGCTTCTACCGTCAGGAGTGTACCTAAAATAGAATTAGAAATCGCGTATTTAATGGTATATGGATGGTCGTATCGTACTTGAGAAGCTTCTCTATAAGGTCAACGTGGGTCATGATCATACGGCGGCAGCAGTATCGCTTCAGGCCGAGCTCGTCCATAGCGTCGCTACGTCTCGTTAGATTCATGTCAATACCGAGGAGAGAGTGCCTTACCCATCAGTCTTACGGGGATCTGCGATCAGTTGAAGGTAGCGCTCCCAAAGGTCACCAGTAACCTAGGCATTTCAAGTTAGTAATCAGCGCGACTGGCGCATCGCGGTTGAAGACTCTACCTTTCCACAGGAGAAGCAGCGGATGGGAATAATCATTTTGATGGAATCTCGTGAGTGCGCGTGTTCGTTGGATGCGCCCAAAAGATTTGCGACAAGAGCAAGAAGCACGTTACAGAGAAAGCCTGCGATAGTTTGGCGTCTTGGGAGGACTACGAAAATAAATTCTAGCTCCGTGATTTTTCCGACCGACTGCTTATCTTATCAGCAACTTTTTCTCGCAAGCGGGACCAAAATTTCTGCGAACCTTTACCCAGTAGAAGCATAACCAGCAGGACAACTTCCTCACCTTTTTCTCCGTCAACGAATTGTCAAAAAACGTCGCAAGCACACGAAATTTATCTTGTGTAAAGAGAAGAAGGTGGCGAAAATGGGCGGCCACAAGAGCCCCCGAACAAAAAACGATCCGACCAAGAAGCGCAAGCGCGATGTGACGGAGAACGATTCGAGAACAAAGAGGCTAAGAGCTGAACGAAAGGCGAACAAGGCCAATGGAATTAAGGCTGAAAATGGGAGTGTGAATGGCGTGGTTGCTGAGGTGAACGGCATCTCTGGAGCTTTGTTGGAGGCTGGAACTCGGGAGGTTGAAATTGTTCGCCAGTTTGATAATACAGAGGCAGGATGGCGCGTCTCTAAGCCTATGGGCGGCAGGATGCTTGATATCGATCCTGTATTGACAGAAGATGAGCAGTGAGTTTAATGTTCTGCTATCAATGGCATAGCTAACCTTCATAGATATCTCATTATTGCATACAACACATCTATCCAGGTTTACTCGGCAGCCGATTCACTCCTTGTTCGAAGAATCCCCATTACTGCAGCAGAAACCTCCGATGAAAAGGCCATAGCACCTGCGCATATCGTCGCCATGAGGCACTCGAAGCAAAACCCTAATATTGTCTGGGTGGCTACTTCTGACGGCCGCGTCTGTGAAGTCGACTGGACAACCTCCAAGACCCCTGGATTCTTCCAGACTCAATCCAAGACTGCGACTGCTATGGCACTCGTGACGAAAAAGGTCTCCGGTAAAGCGAAGGAGATCATCTTTGTGGCAGAGTCAGATAAGCCGGGCCGAATAGAAGTTGTCGCATACCCGGCCACAACAACAGAGACTGAGCACAAGGTTCTCTTCGTCATGAAGAAGCCTGGTAATGGCCTGCAATTGCTTGAAACCAGCGAAGATGGCCATCTAGTTGGCGCCATAAATGACCGCCTCTTCTTTGGCGTCCCATCACAGCAGCAATTCGATAACATTGCTTCTCTGGATTACGAGATTTATACCTTCGATATTCCCGACTTGGTCAGCGCTCTCGATCTACGAGTGTATTCTAGGCCAGTGACAAGCGGAAAGAAATCGCGACAGGAAGCTGCTCCTGTTCTGGATATCATTGTTGGTGGCGCTCGTGGTTCAATATACCTCTACCACGATGCGCTTGCTCGAAGTCAGGCACTTGCGAAGTCGGGATCTGATAAAGAGCCCATTCAAGCACAAAATTTCCACTGGCACCGACGAGCTGTACATGCTCTAAAGTGGTCGCACGATGGTATGGATCCCTACACTACCATGAAGCTCCAAGTATTATACTAATACATCGCAGGTAATTATGTTATTTCAGGAGGTTCGGAAAATTCTCTCGTTCTATGGCAAATGGATACAGGAAAGAAGGATTTCCTTCCTCATCTTTCTGGCAGCGTGGAGAACATCACAGTTTCTACCAATGGCTCCTCATATGTTGTTCACCTCGATGATAACTCAGTCATGGTCATTTCGACCGCTGAGATGAAGCCTACAGCATACGTCGCTGGTATCCAGTCTGCTGCCGTCAATGTCACTACACCCAAGGATCTTCTTGTTCAGCGAACATGGACAACACCTGCGAGCGTGCAGCGACCTATCCCAGCTGTCATTAGCCCTACTGATCAGTCAAAATTACATGTCTGTGTGGGCAACGGCCGTCAGGCTACTATGGCAGGAGGGTTTTCTGCACCTTTACTTCAGACCTTTGATCTTGAGACTTTCCGAAGCGTTTCTAAGCAAGCTTTAGCTCGCACACAACCAACCGATGTCAATATCACCAACAAGGGTCATCCCATCGAAGAGCCTCTCATTACTCACTTAGCTTTCTCAGCTGATGGACAGTGGCTTGCTAGTGTTGACACCTGGGAGCCATCACAACGAGACTTGGACAACGTTATCAGTGATGTCAAGGATCAATTTATCCAAGAGCGACGAGAGGTGTATCTCAAGTTCTGGGAAGCACAAGAAGGCGAAGAGCAGATCGCTCTTGTTTCCAGGATCAATGCCCCTCATGCTACAAACCGTAATGAGGCAGTCCTCGACTTGGCCTCAAATCCCGTCTCGACGTGCTTCGCAACTATTGGTACCGACGGCACTGTTCGATTGTGGCGTCCCAAGACAAGATCTCAGAATGGAGTTGTAGTCAAGGGGCCCAATGGCCGCGAGGTCTTCACTTGGAGTTGCTCTCAGATTATTGCTGTGGGTGACGGTATTCCTCAAGACGGCGTGATTGATCTCCCTGAGTCCGGTGTTACTCAAGAATCTCAAGGAAGCATCGCTTTCTCGGAAGATGGCTCAACTCTTTTCGTGGCCTTTGGAACAGCTGGCTCCGGTACAGTCTACGTGATTGATGCTGCGTCAGGCGAGGTGGTTAAGACCCTTGAAGGCCAATGGAAGGGTCAATTGCGATCTATCCGCGCCCTTTCGCCTTTCGTTATTGTCCTATCCGATGAACTGCGCGTTTATGACGTTGTTAGTGATGAGCTACGATATGGTGTTGTAATACCACAACCCAAGGCCAATGCTCTTCTCCAACTAGCTGTCGATCATACTTCAGGCCACTTTGCCCTGGCTCTGCCTGCCAATGAAGGCTCTCTCATTGCAGTTTTCCAGCCTGAGGATATTGAACCTCTGTTGGTGCGTAGCACTCCTCAAAGGATCGTCAGCTTGGTTTCTGCTCCTGAGACAAGTGGTTTCATCGCTCTGGATGATGCTGCTCAAGTCTGGGTGGTTGCCGAAGGATCAGACCCTTCATCTCTTGCAACCGTCCAGCCTCTTGAGGACCTCCGCCTCGAGGGTATTGATGTTAATGGTAACGAGATTGGTCTTCTCGATGAGGACGAGGACATGGCAAGCGACGTTGACGAGGCCGATGCTGAGCCCGTAACTGAGCCTGAAGATGCCGAGATGGAAGATGACGACTCTCACCCCAGTGTGATCCAGCAACAACATCTTGCAGACATCTTTGACGCTGCACCAGCATTCGCTGCCCCTCCGATTGAGGATTTGTTTTATAAGGTTACGGGCCTACTCGCCACAAAGCCTCTGTCGGCGTCGTGAAAGGGAAAAATTGTTATATAATAAGGCGTGTTAAAAAAGCTAGAATGTTTTTGTTAAAGTGGGCTATGTATAAATCAAACTAGACAGTTATAGTCTGGTAGGAAGGGGTCTTGGGAAGTTAGATGATCGCAGCGCCGGCGTTGAGCAGGTCTGAATACTAGCTATTCACTCAGTCTGTAAATGCATTTGGAGTATGGCCGACATCGGCGTGAGTGAAAGAGAGAGGCAATCACCAAAATAGAACGCCACCAAAGAAACCCGGCATCTCTCGGGAATCGGTTGCATATGCAGATGCGGGGACGGGACTTGGAGACGAAGGAGAAGAGGAGAAAAAGGTGTCTTTGGGTGGACCAATCGCGCCATGGCATGATGGGGTGATGGGTAATCAATCTATCTATCTATTGACTACCTTGGAGAGAAAGATACAAAGTTCTTTATCTACAAGTTACAACATCAACTCTTTTTACTGCTTCGCAAGTATAGAAATGTCGTTTACATCTATTCCAATTCTGGACCTAGCTGCGGCTCAGGATCCCGCTACTAAGCCTCAGTTTCTGAAGGAACTTCGTCATGCGTTGATGGAAGTTGGGTTCTTATATCTCAAAAATGTCGGCATCTCGGATGAGTTGTTTCAAAAGGTCATTGAGTTTGGAAAAGGCTTCTTTGATATTCCCGAGGAAGAGAAGTGAGTGATGAGTTGATACTATCATGATCTGACGTCTACTAATTCAGGCAGACTCAAGATCGAGATGAAGAATGCACCCTCTTTCCTGGGCTATTCTCGACTCTCGGCGGAAATCACAGCTGGAGAGGTTGATCATCGTGAACAAATCGATCTCTCAACAGAGCATCCTATTCCTGGACCTGATGCTCCTCTATATCGTAACCTGCTAGCACCCAACCAATGGCCATCAGAGGACTCACTACCCGGGTTCCGCAAGGTATATACAGAGTACATGGAACGCATGGGCAAAATCTCAATCCAATTTACGTCTCTCATTGCCGAAGCTATTGAACTTCCCAGCGACGCCTTCAACAAGTACTTTGATGAAGATCAGCAGCACAAGCTCAAGATCGTCAAGTATCCCGATGCAAAGGAACTCGGTATCGAAGGGGATGTGCAGGGCCAGGGAGTAGGTCCTCACAAAGACAGCATGCTTTCAAGTTACCTCCTCCAAGCAACATCGCACAAGGGTCTCCAAGTACAGAATGTCCGCGGTGAGTGGATTGACTGCGAGCCTATTCCGGGAACCCTCGTCGTTGCTATTGGCCAAGGCTTAGAGGCACTTACACAAGGCGTCTGCGTATCTACAACACATCGTGTGCTCTCTCCCGCCGCTGGTTCAGGCGCACGCTTCTCGATTCCCTTCTTCCAAGGCGTGCGCATGAGCGCTGAGTTTGAAGATCTGGAGAAAGTCGGCGTTGGTCTTGTACCAGAGGAAGTAAGGGAGCAGCGTCGCAAGATTGTAGAGCGCAATGGCGGGCGCATTGATGACGTCGAGTTTACTTTCCGAGCAGGCGGTGCCTCAAAGACTCTTGGTGAGGCAACGCTGCGGAATCGTGTCAAGAGTCATCCTGATGTTGGGGAGCGCTGGTACCCTGATATTCTGGCTAGCATCCGTGAGGAACAGGCAAAGGCGAAGCAGCAGAAGGATGCTACAGCACCAGTCGTGGAAGCGCCTCCCAAGGCTGTAGAGGCTCATTAAGTAGTAGACGGCAAACACAGAGGAATGGCGAGAATATGCAAAAAAGAACCGTGTAAAGTTATTCCCATCATAAGTCCCTTCATCTCATCTTATCTCGTCTCCCCGTTCTCGTCTAGGCTATCACGCCACAGTACGCCTCGCTTCGCTAAACATTTCCCATATTTTCCGTTGTTTTCTCGACCTTTCTTTTCTCGTACGATACCAGCATGTCTACCTCGTGGGGTGTCTATGCCGCGGGGACGTTAGGGAAGCAGTCGGCCATGGTCTTGCTGTGCTTGTTCTCGGCGTGCTCTTTCAGACTAAAGAGGAAATATTAGTTAGGATGATGGGGAAGATTGGTGGGTATTTGTGTGGACATACGCAGGGGCCTTGGTGGTCTTGAGGAAGGTAGATTTGCAGATCTGGCACTGGATATCACAAGCCTTCTCGTTCTATTTGTTCCTTGTTAGCGAATAATACCAGCATTTTAGAAAGCACTCTATAACTTACCACCTTGAGCTGCGACTTGGCAGTGTTCTTGTCCTTAGCATTGCGCTCGCGCTTCTGTTGAGCCTTGGCACCCTGAAACCTCCATGTCAGCATAAGGTATCGTTTATGATGGCATCTAGATCCTTCTAGCTTACGTTACCCATGTTTGCGATTTGGTCTGGTTTAAGAAGAGGGTGTGTTGTGTTATGTGTGTGGACTTGTGTGTGGACTTGGGAGAGTTTGGTATAGGCTGGCGGTGTTGGAGGTCAAAAGTGTAAGTAAGAATAAGTGAGAATAAGATGGATAGGGTGCGATTATGCCGAAGAAAAACGGCAAAACGGAAAACGGAGGGGTCGCTTTTTTTTCTTCCTTCGTTATCGCCCTTTTCGGACTTGCCGTTATCTAACCCGTCTCAGGGTCTCGACCGTTCCATCCAGGGGTAGGCATTAACATTCAACAGAACCGAGGCAGAAACTGTGTCTATTTATATTACAGAGTTGTTATCACCGTCTCAGAGTGGCTATCGAATGTCTAAGTTAGGTCACCTGGCATAAAATACACTTTCACTAATTACAGCTGAATGCATACTTCTAACGTATTCACTTTATGTGCTCCGGATACACTACTCAGTCTCAATATTACTTACTGTCAGCGCACTAGCCAACCAAAACAAGCAAAAAGTATCTGTCAACAGGCCCATATAAGCTTCAAGTCTCAGTAAGCTAGCTTATTCATACACACCGAATCTTGCCAAGTAGCGGGGACCATAGGGCAGCTACTGTGCCTTAAGTGTAAGTGCTTGTAGATCGTTTAGAGCTGACCTCCAACCTCAGCCCTATCAAACGTGAGATTCCTGCTTAGATAGAAGTCAATATCATGATCTTCCAAGTTTCAGTCAAGACTAGTACCTAGCTAAGCGGGCAACTTCGGCTTTGCTGGTGAGATTCATGGCAATTAGGATCCGAAGGATCGCCAACAAACATCGTCGTATTACAATGTTTCAAATCTGGATAAACCTGGCTTACTGAGTCCTCTCCATCTGTCAAATCAAGAAGCTCTAGAATACCGCTTGTCATCTAGACATCCTATGTCCGCCTTAAACGACGCCACGTACCGCCAATGGCGCTATACGGCACAAGCCTAAACGCCCGTTCTTTCAGCTTCACACCAACAACTCCGCATCCAAATTGATAGCTCGTCTGGTAACCCAAACCGAGTAAAGTGCAGAATTCATCTTGATATGCAAAGCTATGCGTGTAGTTGGTGCTGAAGTGAGATGGCGGGTCTTGAGCTCGGACTACCAGTCCCGTAAAATAGTATATAAGGCTGCTGGGAAGCATCACAAAATATGGATAGACACCACCATCAAGAGCATTCAATTTTTTAGTAACCAATATGACCCAAAACAAGTTCTCATCATTGCGCGATAAGCTGGTTCAGGGCCGACTTTTGCTCCCTGGAGATGAAGGATTTGAGGAGAGTCTTCAACGATGGAGTCTTACCTGTGTCAAGCCCGCTGTAAGTCAACCCCCCATAGCTCGCCAGCTATCAACTAATTGTTCCATAGGCTGCTGTAGCCCAGCCCCAAACTGCTGAAGAAGCTAGTGAAGTCGTCAAATTTGCAACCTCTAATGGTATCAAGTTCAACGTCAAAGGTGGTGGCCACAGCACATCACAAACTTCTTGCGCTCCCTCGCCTGAGGGCATGGTCTTGGACCTTTCTCTCATGCGTGATGTCTCGGTAAACACCGAGGCGAAGACCGTATCCTTTGGAGGGGGTTGCTTGTGGAAAGATATCGATAAGACGCTGTGGCCTAAAGGCTTGGCCACTGTTGGCGGAACAGTCAGTCACACTGGCGTTGGAGGCCTTATCCTCCATGGCGGCTATGGCATCTTGTCTGGTATTCACGGCCTGGCCATTGACGTCTTGCTTTCATGTCAAGTCGTTCTAGCCGATGGAAGTATCGTAACCGCATCCTCTACCGAGAACTCAGATCTCTTCTGGGCTCTTCGGGGTGCTGGCAGCAGCTTTGGCGTTGTCACCCAATTTACTAGTAAGATATTTCCACAAGGCGATATCTGGGGTGGCATGGCGTTCCTCCCTACATCGGCTCTACCCGCTGTAATTAAGTTTCTCAACCACTGGGGAGAAACAAACGACGGCACACAAGTCTTCCTCACTGGCTACACTTATGCTCCTCCTGGTCCAGACCCCGATGCGCCCAGGCCCCTTGTGGTCCTGGTTCAAATGGCCCAGATTGGACCTAATCCAGAGGAAGATGGTCAGAAGTATTTTGCTCCTATCCTAGAGCTCGAGGCATTGATGAAGCAGGTCGGGCCTATGCCATATCCCATGATCAACCAGGGCGCAGATGAGGTCTTTGCAAAGGGAAACAGGTACCTGTTTGGAGGTGCCAACTTCACTCTTCCCATGGAGCTTTCGACCGCCGAAGCGATTCGTGACAAATTCACAGGATTTGTTGAGGATACCCCAGGCACCGAGGGCTCTGTTGTCATGATAGAGTGCATTCCACATAAAACGATCCAGACAATTCCTGTTGAGTCAACATCCTTCAACTCACGAGGCAACTACTATAATGTTGGTATCTGCTACAAGTGGACGGACGAAAATCTTGATACCAAAGTTCGCCAGTTCAATCGTGGGTTCCAGAAGTCAATCCGTGAGCTTGGATACAACGACAAAACCCTGTCAGATGGCATTGGCCATTATCTAAACTATGTCAGCACTGATGCGATCTCGGCTGAGGATGCATTTGGTTCAAACTCGAAGCGCTTGAGGGGATTAAAGAAGCAGTATGATCCAAACAATGTCTTTGACAAGCTGTGGAAATTGGTTGGTGAGGTAGAGGATAACAACTGGATTGCCTAAATTTGGATGTGTGTATTTACCCTTGCTGAGTAAGGAAGCCATTGGAATATTATCAATCAAACAATTATACCAAATGAATTGCCTCGTTCTTCCAATCTGAATTTTGCGTTCTCTTGGTGTATTTGGAAGATGTTGTAGAGAGAGAAAAAAAAGTGGATGAATAGAATTGGGAAGTTAATCCAAATAGAAGGTGCTATAATGCACTGTGCTAGTTAGATCATCTTCTTCCATCGCGTCGCGTCTCTCCAAGAGACTTCAACTTTGCATCTTCTTCCCAACTTCTTTGCTTCTTTCTAGCAACACTCGACTCGTCTCTTGCAATCTTTTATTGAAGAGCGTGATCAGTCGACGCAATATTTCTGCGTCTCCTACTCTGTTAATCCTCCGAAAGGGGCGTCTTGTTACTGTGTCAAATCAAGCCAGCACTATGGCATCCTCTTCGAATATTATCTCTGCCGAAAAGATCAGCCTTGAAGAATTCAGACGAGCTCTCGACCAGTACCTGCCTCTGATCAAGAAAATATCAGATGAAAAGGGTGGTAAGTCAATCAAACAAGACACCAAATATGTCATTTTACATGAATATAGGCTAATATCAACCAATAGCCAAAGGTGGCCAAAGAACGTTGCTAGAGCTGGACAATTATCGATACAACGATGCATTGGATGTCTTCAATTCCAGTACGAAAAGTAGGCCAATGAGGCTAGACGACATCAAGACCCTCGTTGAGTGGAAGTTGTGAGTCCATGCCCAGTTCTTATTGCCACAACCGTACAGCTGCATGACATTGATACAGAGGTATTTTACTAATAAAGATCAGGCGCCATGGGAAATTCAGACCAACTCTTATGAATTTGGTCTCATCTAACGATGCAAATGATACTCAGGAAATCGTGAAGCAAGCTCTTGAGGCTTACAAGAAGGGTGCCGACATAGAAGCGGCCTTGGGTATATTGACTAAGCTCCGAGGCATTGGTCCTGCAACGGCATCCTTGCTCCTGGCTGTTCATGATGCGACTCGGGTCATCTTCTTTGCCGACGAGGCTTTTTGGTGGCTATGCTGCAATGGGAAACAGAGTCCTATCAAGTATAACGCCAAAGAGTACCGCACGCTATGCTCCAAAGTCGACGATCTGCGGAATAGGCTTCATGTGCAAGCAAGTGACGTGGAGAAAGTAGCATACGTCTTGATGAAGCAACCGGCTGAATCGGAGCAAACCCATGATGTGGCGCCACCAAAAGACGCCAAACAGAATAAACCTTCCACGATAGCGAAGAAGGAAAAGAAGAGGAAGTCTAATTCAAATGCCGAAAAGGTGCAGGATGTAACCCTTGAACAGCCTTCACTTCGTCGATCCAAGCGAGTCAAGATATAGTGCTTCAGTTGCATCGCAAAACAAAAATATTCGACTCATAACCAACAAACCACAAAACCATTTTATAAGTATTTTTGCAAAAGTACATATAGTGATGCTCACAATACGCGGCCACCTTTTCAGCCGTATGCACGGTAAATTCATGATGCCAGGCTGTCAGACCAAGCTGTCATACAGCACAGCGAATCGCATTGATAACACACCGCAACTCACCCGAAGCAGTCCAAACGGCAGCCTCAAAGGACCGGATATCCGGCCCGTATAGCGTCAACATCCGAAGAATTTCCGCATGACGGCAATTCTTCACGATGAAATCAATGATTTGATACTCAAAGAGGCCTTGGTACAGTCACGCGCAGCGTTCAGGCATGGTTATGAACCATACAAACCGCGGATAAAAAGACGATCATACGCCTCACCGGCCCTCAGAATGTCAGGCTTACCTCCTAAGAGAAGACGCTTGAATTTTCACCTCTGCTGTTTTAATAGTTGACCTCACTTGCCGCTTTCACGAGTATATCTATGAACCGGCTGGTTTAAGTGGTTGAGAATAGCTTAAGGTTATCTACCGTCTCCAATACCCATAGTCAACTTCTCCTATATTCGCACCATGGTTTCAAAGGGTCACCGGCATGGCCCATCAAGTAGTATGTTTGCTCAAATTACTGAGCCCATACCTCTTGCTACTCGCTTCGCCCGAATCAAGAGAGATTTGATTGAGGGTAAAGAATCTCAGATCAAGGCTTCTTGGACAAGACTGCTTGTCAAGTTAAAGACTGAAATCGACATCATCGCCAAGGCCGGTCCGGATATCTACCCTTCTATCGACTTTAAGGATCTCCAAGACTCTTTAGTTGTGAACGGCTTTTCTTCAAAACTAAAGGATCGCGGTGTTGCTGTTGTTCGGAATGTGATTCCTCATGATCTGGCAACCAAGTGGAAAGAAGACACAGACGCTCATCTGGGGGATCTTCAAGCTCAACCGCTTCCAACCCATGACCCGCATCTCTACGGAGTGTACTGGTCTCCTGGGCAGATCAGATCTCGAGCACATAATAATATTCTCTATACTCAACGTTTCTTGATGAATTTGTGGCACTCGTCTGACCCAGAAGCGATTGTGAGCCCCAATTTCCCCATCAGCTATGCCGACCGCATGAGGGTCAGAAGACCTGAGGATGAAACATGTTCCCTCAGTGTCTATGTTGATGGAGGGAGCGTGGAGCGCTGGGAGCCTGATGGCTACGGTTCGGCAGCGACTTATCAACCCATTTGGGATGGTCGCTGGGAGGATTGGGATCCGTGGGAAAGCAGCACTCGCCTGAAAGTGACAAGCGACTTATACAATGGTGACGGCTCATGTAGCGTGTTTCGCATGTTCCAGGGCTGGGTCGCTTTAAGTGAAGTTCCTTTTGGCCAAGGCACTCTTCTACTGTGTCCCATGATTCGACTCACAACTGCATATCTTCTTCTGCGCCCTTTCTTCGCCCCCAAAGAATCCTCACCCTCAAACCCAGACTTTCTTACGCCGGAAAACTGGGTCCTTGAGGAGCCGCCTTCATCTGTGATTCAAGGTGCCTTACCGTCTTATCCACAGGAGCTCAACGATGCCTTACATCCTCATCTTCAGCTCCATCGCAGCATGATACCTATACCAAAACTTGACCCTGGTGATTACCTTGTTTGGCACTGCGACACCGTCTACGCCCTTGAGCGTCTTCGCCGCCCAGATATCCCTACTACAACAATCATATATCTTCCAGCTTGTCCATTAACTCAGACAAATGCGCTATATCTGGCCCATCAGCGCAAGGGTTTTCTACATGGAGAAGCAGGTCCTGACTTTACAGGAGCTCCTACAGGCGATGTTACTATAGGAGGGGAACAGGCGGTTCGGGAGGTTGGTGAGGCAGGCGGTCTGGACGGCATGCGTGCAATGGGACTTTTGCCGTGGGATGAGGATGAAGCTGAAGATGATCTCGAGTATGCAGTATTGGAGATGGCTAATGGTGTATTGTTTCCAGAAAAGTATGACGGAATTTCCTAACTGCGAAAATGAACATGATTACTTTGGGGCATTAGCTATGGCTTATTCAATTCTTGGTTGATATGTTTAGTCGTTCCTTTTGTTGTTCTGAATAGGAAGAGGGCAAACAGAACCTCATGTTAACATTTGCAAAACGTTGGCCTAATATTATCATAATTTTTACGAGTTTAGGCCACTCAGCTTATAAATTCTAATAATTTATCTTAAGTTAGATGAGGTCTTCAAAGACTCTTCTAAGCTTACGGAAAATAGAGTATTTCGGTATTTCGCTTACAAGTTACTTAAACTTAGGATTCCCACGTCGCAAAGAAATCAAAGAAAGCATGAAGGTTTGAATAGTGATAGCAATTTGCATGCGAGAGCTTGGTAATAGATATTACACCAAGGCGCCCTTCATCCAACATCACGACTCTGCATATATGGAAATTTCGAATACAATCTCAAATAGTCGATCGTCCGATCGCCAACTCTGCGCCGGTGCTTAACCCAGTAACCGTTATACCGCTATTTTACATCTTCCACTTCATCTAGTCCTAGGTCTGTTATTGTTTGTGTATGCCCTGACAGGCGCAGACCTAGTATCTTCTTCGCCCAGTCAGGTCGACAATGGATCAGATATCGATATCCTCGGATGGGCGTGGGCCTTTTTAGAGCCATGTATTGCATACGCTGCTTAGATGCCCTTTCTGGATTCGCCAGTTTGTTGGGTGGCAGCGTACTTGTCGCTAAGCTCATCGTAGCTCTTGTGGAGCTGCTCGCTCTGCTTCTTGAGGGTCTTGAGATCCTGGTCCTTCTGCTCGAGCTCCTTTCGGAGACGAGCAACCTCACCTGGCTTACCGGCGACGGCAAGCTTCTCAGCCTCCTTGGTGTCGGCCTTGGTACCCTCGTAAGAGCGCACCTTGTCCTCAAGACGCATCACCTCGAGGATCATAACGTAGGTGCGGTTAAGGATGAGCGAAAGGAAGAGGGTGAAGCCGCAAAGGTACATGTTGCGCTGGGAGTAAAACTTGCGGGCTTGGACTTCGAGGCGCTCGTGGCCCATAACGGCGGCACTACAGTCAAGGTTTGTTAGTCAAATGTTCACCTATTGTGTTCGCGGTTGCTTGGGGTAACATACGCTCCACCCTGCTTAGACTGTTCGGAGGCGGCGGCGAGCTCGAGCTGGACACGGTAGACACGGTTGACACTGTCGATAAAGAGAATTAGGATAAAGATAAAGGTAATCTTCATCCAGTACTGTATCTTGGCGATTACAGGGCTTTCGGAAATGAAGCTGTATATTCTATTAGCTACGCGTTGGAGAAGCCTAAAGTTCGTGATTGACGCACGTGAAGATCTTGCGCTTAACGTTGAAGGGCATGGGGACGATCAGGAGCATGAAAAGCGCCATCTCGAAGACGAGAAGCAGGAAGACCTAATTGATAGTATTAGCGACTCCATTGTCAAGGAGATGGGAGCTCTCGATAGAGGTACGAGCAACGTACAAGAGTATAGTAGAGCGTCATTGTGACGGCGGGCGATAGCTACGAGGGGTAAACAGCAAAATATACGCCTGGTGATTGGTATGCGAGGATTGAGAAGCTCAAAAGAGAGTGGTGTCGTAGAGTGTTGGTGTTATGAGAAAGGGAAAAAGGCTTCCGATTGCGATGATGTTCGTATTTGTAGGAAAGAGGAAGAATGACAAAGGTGGTCAGTTTAGACCTGAACCTGGCAGAGCTGGGAAAGCTGTCGTGCACCCGTCTTGTTCCTTCCCGCTTTCGAATCGACAACGTCATCGCATGTGGCTGGAGCCTACAGGCCGCTAATGGTGGGATGTGGGGCAGCATCAGTGAAGCTGAATAAGTGGCTTGCAATTGCACAAAAAATTATCCTAGTGCAGATCTATTAATGAATTGTGAAGACATAATTACTACTCATACCGGATATTCCTTCATAAATATGATATCAGAACATTCTCCATATCTGAGATTGAAATCTTGTAGTATAGTAGAACAAAACATTCATCTCTTACGCTTCGGATGCCCATTATGTCCAACAACACAAAACATAAAAGTCAATTGTGTTTGAAAACTCATATCTTGTATTATACTACTACAGCAACTCTCTCTCCCGATAATACCAAGTCTCCTGTTTCCTCCCAAACCCAGAATTCCACCCTAGGTGATTTGAGCAAGACTGCATGCGTGCTATGTCTCATTATCTTACAGTAAAGCCCAACTATCTTGGAAGTTCCTCTATATTGTTTATTGGCTCCCGCTAATCCAGTCCACATCGTCCCTTAACTTGGCTGTTGGACGTCGGTTCCTAACACCTCGATCAACACGCGACCTCACTACTACGTCTTGGTCATCGTCGTCGTCGTCTTCTTCTTCGTCTTGGTCATCGTCATCGTCGTTGTCCTCCTCTAGTTGACTTTGGAGCAGCCTCGATTCTTCCTTACGTTCCTCCGAAAAATTGACATCTTCCATGCAGTCATTAATTTCCGTAAGGGGTGGCCGTTGCAGTGCAGCTGGTACAATGGTGCCTGCAGCTACGATCTGACGTTCTTCTGGCTCATCTCGGTCTTGCGAGTCCGACGCTGAAGGCTGCTCAATCACGAGGGCCGAGGTCGGCTTTCGTGGATACTTTCTTGGCCTACCACTTCCTGGTCTGGCACCTCCTCTTTTGCCCCGTGTCTTTGGATCCCCTCTGGGCTTGCCACTTTGGCTAGATACCGATCCCTTCCCGTCCTGTCGCGATCGTTTGCGCAGTCTTGCTGCAGATTTTCCAAAATCCGAATCTCCATCTGAAGGTGTTTCCATGATGGAGGCATCAGTGCCAGTAGGGTGATATTCTTCTTCTTCTGAGTCCTCCTCGAATGGGCCCTTCTTACGCTTACGAAGAGGCTTTGGGGCGAAACCAAGCGTATCTACCAGCATGTCGTCTTCATCAAGAACTGCTTGAGCACTCTTCTTCCCCTTTCCAGGCTTTTTCTTATCTGTCTTAGGATTTTTTCGCGCAACCACCTTGTCCTTGGGGCGTCGCGATCGTTTTTTACCCTGGTCAGACTTCCCTCCCACCTTATGGTCGAGCAGCTTCTTCGTCAGGTTGGGGAAATTTTCACCGTAGTTGAAGAAGAGTTCCTCTCCAGCCTTGATATCACGCATGGCTGTGAACTTAATGCGGTATTCGCCATTGACGTAGAGAATTCGAGGAGTGATGTTACAGCCGCGCTTGTCGCTCTCTGAGGCGTGGTTGATGTAGCGACTCAAGTTACCATATGTGGCAGCGTCGACCCAAATACCTTCGTTTTCTAACAGAGTGAATACGTACGAAATGTTCGATTCTTCATCGAACACGTCGCCGCGCCTGGCTTCTCGTCGTACTCCCTCGTCATGAGTAATCAGTTCTCCGACATATTCGATTATAAAATCGTCCTGTGCAATATCCTCGATAGTGAATAGTCCGTACCCAACTCCCTCAAGTTGACTCTCACCCAAGGCGAGGCTCTTCGGCTGGCCCCGTTGGAGGGAACAGTTTTGGCAGCCAGTTGAATGAAGAACTTCATCGTCAGCGTTCTCAGGATCAGCTCTCTCAACCACACCACATCGCCCACAAACATCTGGATCGCATTCGCGGTTCAGCTGCACACAAATACATGGCCTTTCCTTTTGTTTTGAGAGGCAAGTTTTGCCTTGCGAGTGGCAGGCACAACCGGTGAACTTGTAGGCGCAGCTTTCTACAGTACAACCGCAGAACTTCTCGCAGAGAACATTATGCTGGACGCAAACACAACTCTCCGAAGTACAGGGGCCGTCATGCGAACATGGCTCGACGAGATCGCGTCGTTGATGTTCGTGGGTTTTGGTATGGGATTCCCAGTCGCCGATGAGCGTCTTTTTGAAGCGATCATACCAACTGACCGTCCGAATTTGCGATTTGTTTGCTGGCTCAAGTGGAGGCATGGAAACATTCAACCTTTGATACTCATTGTATACGTCACTGCAATCCCGGTCAAGGAGCTGAGCGACTAAGCAGAAAGGATCTTTCGTAACTTTGCTGTGGTCGGCTGTCGCAACCGTACATCGCAGAACATAATGATCTTCTTCATCCCAAGGCCTTTGGACGGACTCAGCAACAGGTCGAGGCGAGCTTCGATAGCAATTCCGTTTGCAGAGTGGGGATAAGAGGCCGTTACCATTTACCATATCAGTTGTATTGTAGGGATGACGTCGTCGTCGCGTTAAAGTATCGGAGAGACGGGGAAGAATCGAAAGGGTGCGCTTGCAATTCTGAGCATCATATTCGCCGTGCTCGCAGGAATGACTAAAGCAAATGAGGCAGCCAAGAATTGAATAAGTCCCAAGCCAATACTCGACAGCATCATGTTCATTTTCGTGCTGTGTGCTGGAGCCATCCTTGGCTGTGGGCTTAGTGTCCATGATGCTGTCAACTGATTCGTCCAGGAGCAAAACGTCGCGGAGCTCAATCTGCTTAGTTGGGGGCTGACCCTGGTGGAAGACGCGGTGGAATGCTTCGGTGAACATGTCAGCGGCTCTGTTTGCCTCGGGTGGCGTGGTGGACTCGGCAGGACGATGTGAATTGAGGATGTCTGATTTCTGTCGGGGCGTAATTGCGTCGTCAGGTTCACGACTTGCCATGTAACGGATAAGAGTTGATCTGTTGCAACCAGGTAGCGAGAGCTTATCCAGCCAGGTCTCAAGGTATAACAGGACAGTTGATGCAAACTCGGAACGAACTGCTATGCGCACTTTTTCCTCGCGACTCATGGGCTTAAATCCAGATTTGCGGTCAATATCCTCCAATTCTTGCAGCCAAACATTGTACTTGTACTCCTCCGAGGTCTCAAGATCCCTCAAGTGGGGTACAAAGGTCAGCATTGTATTAGGAGTAAGAATGTTCTTTTTGATTTCCACGTGATGAAAGCGATACCTTGGAACACGCTCTTCATCTGTCTGGATGCGTACGATGCTGTAGTGATCCTCACGTTTGTTGTTCTTAAGCTTAGTGTGTTCCTATTGAAAATATCAGTGCTAATTCGCATGAGATCGCATCGGGCCTAAGTACTTTGGATTTGATTCTCATCGTTTCTCCCTTCTTGGGCGGCACAGGTTTGTTAGCAAGCCCGGCGAAGAAGTTATTGCCTGTGAGAACGCGACGTTCATGAGGCTTGGTGGACTCTATGATATAAGAGGTCATGCGACTGTGACCATCCTTGATATCTTGGCGAAAATGTGTCAACTTTTGGGCGATGGCAGCGACATCCCATTCCTGCTTCTTAGGCGTTTGATATTTGGGAGAAGCTGGTTTAAACAGTTGTGTTGATTTTGAAGAGTCTTTTTCAGGTGTCGGCGTCACCTGACGAGATGCCAAGTTGGAGGCTGTAACACTAGACAGCTTTGCCATACTGTGGGCGTCATCAGAAGTAGCTGTTATCGTGGTCACCTTCTGGCTCAGTTTGAGTACTGAAGGCGCTGGACGAGGCGACTCAGTAGAAGGCTGTTTGTCCTGACTGGTGGTGATAGAGCTCGTGGATCTATTCAACTTGGGCGGGCTGACGGGGACGTGTGTTGATGATGGGCGCTCGCCTACTGAAAAGCTAGGAGTGAAGCGCGCCGTAGTAGTGTTGTTGCGATTTGAAGGCTGCGGCGAATGCGTGTGATAGTCTGAATCACTATCGCTCAACGTCAAGTCGATTGTGTCAGGTTTTCCTGCGGCCAAGGCAGTGACATGATGAGAGGCCATGGTTGCGGCTGATCCTCTGCCTCAAACTCTAAGGCAAGGTACAACTGTAAGGTATTTGGTAAGGAAGGCGAAATGCTAAAGGTTTTCCTAGAATTGCCCCTCTCGATGGCCAGCAACTACAACCATCCTACAAAAGAGGAGTCGCTGATAGACACAAAAAGGAGAAAAGAAAGAGAGATCGGTAAGGACTGCAGTTTGTGTTGATGTTGCTGTGGAGAGCACCTTTGTAGGTAACAATTGAGAAAGGGAAACACGACCGACTGTAGCCAGAGACGCGTGTGGACAGATTAAATGTGCCAATTCGGCAGGAAAATACTGACAGGACGCGACAGGCGTCCTAGGGGTTAAACAAACCAAAGAAACTGATACCAGAAAGTATTTTGATATATACGACCGGTTTGTACAATCCACACGACTGTACTTGTTTGGCTCTTTGTTGTCACTTGAAACTCAAACCAAGATAGAAATGAATAATTAGGTGAATGAGTGAATGAATTGTCAATTGCACGCGTGGAGGAGTTTACAGGGGACGTTAACAGGGGGTCGCGCTCATTAATCCGGTTTAGCGTGGTGCAATTGGTCATTAAGGTGGCAGGCGAATTTATTGATGTTCCCTCTATGAAACTGAATAGGGCAAGATACTGTTGTTTCTTTGATCTAGATTTTTTAAAACATTCCGCTCGCGTATAACTTTGAAATACTCTGTTACAGTCGTTGATAATGCGTTAAGGCCATTCCAGGCATTGTCTGAGGCTGGATATGTTATGCCCGACAGCTACCCGTTATGTCATGAGAACGGTTGCCAACATTTAAAGTGGAAGTCATCGATAACATGAAAATCAAACAGCATACGTTGTTCGATTTTAAAAGTCCTACATCCTCATATTCCTGAATTAATATATTGGAGGTAATATACTATTTCACGTGAGGCCTCGCTCAAGTTCATGGATTATCGGAATTGCCGGATACTGAACTTACAACCAAACCCGTAACCATATAAGCACAATCGACGTAATTAAGCTGTTGCAAGTATTTCTCTTGGCTCTGGTAGTTTAACAACATATCCTTGGCATTTTCAATTACACGGTCTTTTATATTCAATGCTAACACCAGACTTGATATCATTTACTTACTGCTCAGCCTCACCAGACAATCCATACATTTTCAAGTGCGTTCTGAACTTCGGGAAATACCTTGTTTCAATGACTGACATCAACATCGGGACTAACCCAACCACAACATGTGAAGAAGGCCCTTGCGGTGTTGGTTTCTGGCTGCCTCAATTACCCCTTGTTCCTTTTATCTTTCGGGCTGTATACTGCTGGAGGATCGCTCAATTTTAGAGCCCGTTCACCCACCCAGTGACCCTCAGAACACCCCAAAGTTATGCCTCGATATCGTCATATTTCATCTTAGAGACTCACTAGCGCTGCGCTGGATTCGACCGAAGCTTGGTGGTCGTGAACCGCATCCGGGATGGTCAGCCCAGCTCTAGGGGGGTCTCTCCGGATGCACAGGTGAGGATCCTTGGCGGAGGCCCGTAAAATGCAAGACGTAGACCTGAGACACGCTTGACGCAAGTAGCAGTACCTCGAGTAATGTGGTGATCACCAAGGGGCTCTTGTGTAGACATACACTAGATGCTAGCGCCCGTCTGTATCGAAGACTTCAGACGCTCGTTCGTTCTGATCCAGGTGGAGTTTTGATGACGTCGCTCTCAGCTCCCGCATCAAAAGGTGACGATCTTGGTTCTCCGCAGCAACAAACACCACCAAAGCCCAAGACCAAGCCTTGCCCTGTTTCTGGCCTCCATCATATAACGTTCCCAGCAGCCCGACCACGATCTTCCTTTTGTGACATCTTATCCTTGCTTGATTCTCAGCTCTGCAACTGTGATCTCCGTCTACAACCTATCAATCCCCACCTGACATTATTTATTCCCTGCCTGTCCTTGCTGGACCCTTTTCTTGTCATCCATTCTCAACTCCACCGCTTGTCGCATTCATTAAACAACAACATTCATCATGCATCGCACCTATTCTATGCGCCAAACTCGGGCGCCTACTGCTTCTCAACTTCAGGTGTGTACAGTCTAAGCTTTCGGCATCACAACTCAATGCGACAGAAAACTGACTTCAAACAGAACCCCCCGCCACCTCCATCATCGACAAAATCCGGCCGCCTCTTCAAGAGCAGCTTCGGTAAGCTAGCCATCACGCCACTTCAACCATCAACTTCTACAAACCTAACAACTTCTTCTGTGTAGGACATGCCCTTCGCCGCAATGCTGGTGGTGCCTTTGGCCCCGACTTGGCTAAGAAGCTCTCGCAGCTGGTCAAGATGGAGAAGAACGTGATGCGAAGCTTGGAGACCGTCGCCCGTGAGCGAATGGAAGTTGCTGTATGTTACCAATATCCCAATTTTACGAAACCATGCGACTAATTTGATAGCAACAACTGTCCATTTGGGGCGAGGCTGGTGACGAGGATGTTTCCGACGTTACCGACAAGCTTGGCGTTCTCCTGTACGAGATCGGCGAGCTCGAGGACCAGTACGTCGATCGATACGACCAATACCGAGTTACTATGAAGAGCATCCGTAACATTGAAGCATCGGTTCAGCCCAGCCGTGACCGTAAGAATCACCTAACACCCGAATGCCCAGGTTGACTACTAATGCCCGTCAAATAGGCAAGCAGAAGATTACTGATCAGATCGCCCAGCTCAAGTACAAGGAGCCCAATTCGCCCAAGATTGTGGTTCTCGAGCAGGAACTTGTCCGAGCCGAGGCCGAGTCTCTTGTCGCTGAGGCTCAGCTTTCTAACATTACACGAGAGAAGGTGAAGGCTGCTTATACCTACCAATTCGATGCTCTCCGTGAGCATTGCGAGAAGGTTGCCATCATCGCCGGCTATGGAAAGCACCTCCTCGAGCTTATCGACGACACCCCCGTCACTCCCGGTGAGACCCGCCAGGCCTACGATGGATATGAGGCTAGCAAGGCCATTATCCAAGACTGCGAAGACGCCCTCACCAACTGGGTTTCTTCCAACGCCGTCGTTTCTTCCAAGCTCTCTACACGCGCTCGTACACTGTCTCAGCGACGCCGCAACAACATCCGCAACAGGGGCGAGGGCCACGATCTCTCTGGTCAGGATGTGCCCCTGAACGACGGCAGCTCCTGGACTGCTCGAGACCGTGATCTCGATAGCGACGAGGAAGAGGAAGAGGAGGATGCCCGAGGCTCCATCCTGGACAGCGATGGTGGTCTGAACGGCGAGTCTCGCGGACGCACACAAGAAGCTGTTGCCGCATAGAAAGTGCTCGTGATTGGCGTGGCAAAGTGAACACAGTATCGAGGCTACGTGAGATGGTACGGGAGTGTCTCTTGCTTTCCTCACATTTGGTAGTAATGATGGGAACGCAATCTTGGTTGTACAAGGCGTTGTGGGTAGCTTAAGGCTGGACGGGTTGTAAAAGGCTGATTGGGTACGATAACTTTCTCTTGCGGTGGTCTTGTTGTATTTCTAATTCAATAATATTATGTGTGTATCTGTTACATTATATAACGTTCTCATTCCGCATTTGACTTGCAAACTGTTCAACCTCCATCTTTTTAATGTGCTGCCCAGGTATGACAACCAAACCCAGGTAACGAGATGTCATGTCGACCTTGACAGTTTCACCATATGCTTTCTCGGCGGCCTTTTCGCGCTCCCTTGAAGATGGTTGCCGATATTCATAAGTGTGAGCCAGCACAATATTCTTGTCCTTGAGTCCATGTTAATGGTTACAACTAGGGGTCTCGGCAAGCTGTAGGGTATTGAAACATACATGATCGGTGCATTTTAGAGAGCCCCAGAACAGTCGATCATCGGAGGTATACACGCGAATGTTCTTATTCAGAATACCTGTGAGGTACTCTCGAGCTTTCTCCGGGTCCATTTTCACTCAGGAAAGGCTTGATAGCCAGGGTTTGAGGATCGTAATAACGATGTTGGTGTCGACGTGGGGAAGGTGATGTTCATTGATTTTGCGGATGGAAAATGGCTAGCGACAATTTTAGCGGCGATATATCGGCCCCACGCTGACGTTATAGAAGCTCCGATGCTGAAAGCAACCGTGAACTCTAGGTTGTTTCTCAAATCTTAGACTACCTTACCCATGCTAACATTTTTCTTTCCTTTTCCATAACAATCAGCGTGAAACCATCGATTCTTCTCTTCCCTTTCACCGCTAGACAATGATCATTATTTCCCCCAGACGAGGGCGTATCCCTTGAACATAAAGCCTCGTGCCTCACTTTACCTTACGGGTCTATACATCGAATTCACGGTCATAGCTTATCATGGGTGTGACCGGCCTCTGGACAGTCGTTCAACCATGCGCCCGACCGACGAACCTCGCGACTTTAAATCGCAAGCGACTCGCAGTCGACGCCTCAATTTGGATATACCAATTTCTCAAAGCTGTGCGTGATAAGGAAGGAAATGCGCTGCGCAACTCGCACGTTGTCGGCTTCTTCCGCCGCATATGCAAGCTGCTCTGGTTCGGTATTCAACCAGTCTTTGTCTTCGACGGCGGCGCACCTGTCCTCAAGAGACAGACGATTCAGCATCGAAAACGAAGACGTGAAGGCCGCCGTGAGGATGCTGTTCGAACGGCTGGTAAACTGCTAGCCGTACAGATGCAGCGCATTGCGGAAGAAGACCAGGATCGCAGGCGAAGAGATCGAGAACGTGCCATATCTGCCCGGGAAGAGCAGCAACAAGAAATAATTCCTGATGCCAGCCAACTAGTTTACGATGACGAAGCTCTCTTATCTCAGAAGGAGAGACAGAAAGGAAGAACATTTCGAAAACAGGACGCCTATCATCTCCCTGACCTAGATGGAGGCGGTATCGCAGCAATGGGAAAGCCCGATGATCCACGAATAATGAGCGTAGAAGAGCTGGAAGAATACGCACGTCAGTTTCATGATGGAGAAGATATCAATCTTTACGATTTCAGCAAGATTGATTTCGATGGCGAATTCTTTAAGAGTCTACCGGCTCCTGATCGATACAATATCTTGAATGCAGCAAGACTCAGAAGTCGACTAAGAATGGGTCTCAGCAAGGAGCAGCTGGAAGAAATGTTCCCTGATCGCATGGCTTTCTCCAAGTTCCAGATTGAAAGAGTCAAGGAACGTAATCACCTCACTCAACGTCTCATGTATGAAGTAGGCATGACTGGTACCGACCTGACTCTTGGAGTGAATGCAAGAGTTGCTGGCGAAAAGAACAGAGAATATATCCTCGTGAAGAATGAAGGTGCTGAGGGAGGCTGGGCTCTGGGTGTGGTCAGCAGAGACAAGGACGTTGGAGAGGCACATAAACCCATCGACGTGGATGCCATTCAAGTTCAATACCAATCCAAGGAAGATGACGGGGATGAAGATGAAGATTTCGAAGATGTCCCTATCGAGGGCCTTAACCGACTCCCAAAACCTTCTTCCGCCCAGGTTGCTAGCTACCAAGCAGCCCAGGATATTGCGGCACGACGCCGGCAATTATACGGTAGCCACCGTAAAGAGACCCCTCCACAGGGTGAGGAGTCACTCTTTGTAGGCGGGAATGTCGGGAGTACGGATGAGCTGTTCGAACAACCAACTGAAGAGGCGCTACACGCTAATGAAGAGGATGATCTCAACCGTGCAATAGCTATGTCACTACAAAACCAACATGGAGTGGGAAAAGAGGCAGAGAGGGACGAGGAGTTCGAAGACGTCCCCTTTGAGGCACCTAAATGGACCCAAAAGTCGGTTGATGCTCAAAAGCCCATCACGGCCAAAGGGGGCTCCATGATTGCTCATATTGTCAACAATAGAGCAAGCGCTGCTGTGCCTAAGCGTCAAGAGCGTGATACTGCTGCCGATAGTGACAGCGACGAAGACATGCAGACTGTACTTGCAAAAGCCAGGATGAAGAAGAAGCCTCAGCCGAAAACGAAAACGAAGTTTGTGCCCGCCGTTGAGAACAAGAAAAACCCATTTGATGGCCCATTGCCCTTCCCAAAACTTGACTGGGGCTCTTCTTTGTTTGGAAAGAATAAAGCCCCCGAAGCTGGACCAAGAAAGACAGCTGAAGTTGCGGATGGAAACCCGACAGTTCCCAACGACGAAGAGGACGACACAGCTGGTGGCTTTGAGAGAGAAATGCAGGATGACAATGCACCCAAACCCTTGCCACCGTGGTTAACGGATGCCACGGATATCCGGGAGTCGCTCAAGAAGCAGCAAGAAGCAGAACGCGAGATCAACAATGCGGACAGGCTGGCAGCCGAGGAAGAGGAGAGACTCCATCGCCGCAAGATGCAAGATCAACTGATTCACATTGACTCTTCCTCAGACGATGATAGTGATGTCGAGGTTTTGGATAAAGCGCCGTCACCGAAGAAGCCTATTCAGAAAGAGCCTAGCACCATTGAAGTTGAAGATGAGACCGAGCTAATCAAAGAAGCTCCCCTTCAAATTGAAGAGTCAGAGTCGATAAAGAAAATCTTAACTCAACCACAAGAGGATACCCCTGAACAAGTCATAGAGGAGACCAGGGAGATATCACCTGTGCCAGAAGCTCAAGGACTCACGCAACATACAGTGGAAGAGCCAGCACAAGAAAACGAGGACAAGTCCCGAGAATCGGAGTCACCAGAGCTGGAGTTTGAAGATGTGGTGCCCACCAATGCTGTGACCGAGGCCGCAGCCGAAAAGAGCCCTACACCTGCTTTGGAGGAACTTCCTTCCATTAGTGCGCCAGCTGTGGAAGGCAATCAAGAACTCGATATAGAAGACGATGGTCTTTTTGATGACGTAGAGTACGATGAATTCAGTGATCCTGGTGACGAAGAGCTTATGGCACAAATGGCTGAAGAAGCTGAAGAGCATGCCCGTTTCGCTAGCGAGCTCAACAACAAAACTGCTGAACAGAACAAAGAGGACTACGAAAGAGAACTGCGCGCCCTGCGAAATCAACAGAAGAAAGACCGCCGAGATGCTGATGAAGTCACACAAGTCATGATCACAGAATGCCAGGCTCTACTGCGCTTGTTTGGCATTCCTTACATCACCGCTCCTATGGAAGCTGAAGCGCAATGTGCCGAGCTCGTCCGTCTAGGACTTGTCGATGGCATTGTAACGGACGATTCAGATACCTTCCTGTTTGGTGGCACACGAGTGTACAAAAACATGTTCAACGGCAACAAATTTGTTGAGTGTTATTTGGTGGGTGACATTGAGAAGGAGTTGTCTCTATCTCGTGAGCAACTTATCTCTCTTGCCCATCTGCTGGGTTCTGATTACACTGAAGGATTACCTGGTGTCGGTCCTGTCACAGCTGTGGAAATTCTCTCCGAGTTTCCTGGCAAATCTGGACTAGAGAACTTTCGCGACTGGTGGAAATCGGTTCAATCGCAAACACGCCCTAAGGACGCTGATGTTTCGACACCTTTCCGCAAGAAGTTTCGCAAGTCTCAAGGCACCAAACTCTTCTTACCACCAGGCTTTCCTAATCTAGCCGTTTATGATGCGTACCTACACCCAGAGGTCGACGACAGTAAGGAGAATTTCCAATGGGGTGTGCCAGATGTGGAAGGACTACGGCAATTCCTTATGGCTACCATTGGTTGGAGTAAAGAACGTACGGATGAGGTTCTCGTGCCAGTCATCAAAGATATGAATAAGCGAGATCGCGAAGGTACACAGAGTAACATCACCAGATTCTTTGGTGGCAGTGTTGGGGTTGGAGCCAAGGAGGCTTTTGCACCAAGACAAAAAGCTCAGGGAAGCAAGCGCATGGCCGCAGCAGTAGACCGCCTGCGAGCAAATGTCGCAGGTGAAGAGCCAAGGAGCGCTGGGAATGGAGCAAAGCGAAAAAGAGCATCGAGGAGGAACGCAGCTGCCCCAGTCGAGGATGAGGAATATTCCGAAGAAGCTGGCGACGAAGATGAGGAGCCTACTGGCGGAGGCCGTGGCAAAGGTAAGAGAGTGAGAGCATCGTAAAACTTGGTGGCTTTATACAAAATAATTATATTATTTAATAACAAATTAAAGTATGTCCTTGAAATACCAATAATCAAAACTCCTCATTCGCAAGTCTGCAATTTCAAGCTCGGCTCAGAAGGTTGGGTTTACCATATGTTAGCAAACTACCTGGGAGGCCACCCTAATTTTCTAACAGGGCTCGGGTAGGGGTTTTTCTTATTGTAAGCTGGCTGCAGGGCAGAGCAGGCTGTTGATACAGTCTGTAACCTGTTAAACCGTTGAGACCTGTATCTCGATATTAGCTTGTTGAAAATAGCTTTATTTCTAACTGGCCAGCTAGTTATAGTCAACAAGCTAATATTGTATCCTATTGATACCCCATAAGCCTATCAAAATCCTATCAAATGCCTTGTCAATGACCCAGAGTAGCGAGCAAAGGTAGTTAGAAATAACTAGATCTTTTCATCAAAACTTCACTGCCAGGCAGGCACGAGTCTGCTCATAGGAAGAATACTTGTCACAAGTAACCACATGTATGACAACATAGATAATGTCCAAGGATAGTCCCCAAAGCAAGATATATATAAGAAACGCTGGATAAGGGGATTTGCTAAGATTTGGGCTGAATAAACATATGAGTAAATACAGGATTTCATGGCACTCGGAAAAGCCCACTCCATTGTTCTTGACCCCCTTGTTCTTCTCATGTAACAGTCAAGATTCACTGCTTTTCTCTTCTTACATCTTCTAGTGGTATCATATGTCAAACGAGAAAGAAACACAAAAGTTAAGAAACGAAACCAGAGAAAATGGGAAAAGCAAATCAGCGTCAGCTGGTATTAAACGTGTGCAAGGCTTGCGAAATTTGTCTCGTAGATGTGTCACGTCGTCGCAATGGTTCGTATAAAGGACAGACTTCGTCCGCACTGGCAATGAAGGCCATATTGCAGTCCCGCCTCAGGCTGACAGAGAAAGAAATTCGCCTCGCTGTGAGTTAACTAATGACGGGGGGTATTGCCCTGAGGCCCATTTGTACCCTCCATGTTGTTTGTCAACTCGGCTACACGAGCCTTGATGCGGGCAACACGGGACTCAATAGCTGGAATGAAATGTTAGTCTAAGTTTCGATACGGATTTTGCCATGTAGACTTACTCTCTTCTCCACTTGTATCGTCGTCGCCATCTCCAGTTCTGTTGCTGTGGCTGTACGATGGCCGGAGCTGCTCATCGGGGCGACTAGCAGCCCTCTCAGCAGCGTTCTTTCGAATTTGTGCCCAACGGTCTTGAACTCCTGGGCCAGCACTATGACTCAGTTTCTCCTCAGGCTGCGCTGGACCTCCAATCTGGGGAGAATGACGAGGTGATCGAGCAATAGGAGGAGGTGTTGCGTCGTCTTCATCGTCTGAATCGGGAGCGAAGGCTGGCTGGTCTTGAAGAGGGCCCTGGTTGAACTGAGGAACAGCCTTTGGAGCAGGAGCCGAGTCCTTGGCACTGAGGGCGATCTGTGACTGGTCGATAGTGGGCTCAGCAATGTCCTGGTTCTTCTGAGGTGTATCGACACGTTGCACAGGTTCCTCCATCGGTGTCACAAACTCAGCTGCTGGTGTGGGGGTAGGCACATCGGCTTCAGCTGCTTGTGCGGGTTGAGGCAC
Organism: Fusarium algeriense; assembly: GCA_002982035.1. Taxonomy (NCBI): domain Eukaryota; kingdom Fungi; phylum Ascomycota; class Sordariomycetes; order Hypocreales; family Nectriaceae; genus Fusarium; species Fusarium algeriense. The sequence goes on from PVPY01000068.1 coordinate 61,598, forward strand.
AGGAACACGCTGGATAGCCGCCGCGGGCTCAGGTGTCTCAGCTGGAGTAGGGGGCTTCTGCGCCAGGGGCTCTGGTGTTGCTTGGGTCTGACGGAGGAACTCATGAACATTGGCAGCAGCGTCATCAGGCAGTTTGGAGCTTCTGTTCTTGCGGAATAACTTGCGGAAACCCCGGTTCTCCTTTTCTGCCTTTTGAAGTTTCTTCTTCTTTTTATTCTCAGGGCTTGATGGAGTAGGAGAAACCATATTCTCGCGAGCAAAGTCCTGGGGCGTCTCGTCCTTAGGAGGTGGCACAGGACTAAGAGGGCTGACAGGAAGCACTGGTTCAGGCGTAGGCTCCTTAACGGGCTCTGGAGCCGGTTCAGGGATGGGTGCTTGTATCGGCTCAGGTTGTGGCTGAGGCTCGACGGGCTGTTCTGGCTGAGGGAGGGGTTTCCTCGTTGTCCCATTAGAAGCAGGCGAGAAAGTAGGCGACGTGATAGGGGTTGCCACGTCCTTAACGGGCACCTGGGGAGGCTGTTCCGTAGCTTGTGTGCCACGGTTAGACGCAGCGTCATCAACCATGCTCTCAGATGGAATCGGTGATACCACAGTTCCGCGACCCGCATTGTTGTTGGCCATGTATAAATCCTTAATCGTTCCCTTATCATACTTGGAAACCCACTTCAATGCTGATGAAGCCTCACCAATGATTGTAGGTTGGAGGGTGAGAACACTATTAGTCTTCTCAGCCATGAGCTCAGCATCTGTTCGACCACGGCGTTGATACAGAGGCTGCTGAGCCATCTTCTTTCCTTGTTGTTCCTGAGCACGAAGCTGCGCAGCCTTGGCTTGAATTCTGGCATGAGTATCGGGACCTATACTGGTCTTACTGGTACCCTGGCCAACGTTTTCGGCTGACTTATTGGCTGTCGACTTCCGCCGGCCCAGGCCCTTTCCACGCCTTGTCCAGCTGAAAAGACCTTTCTTTTCTGCGATGTATGCACCCTCTTGAGGCTCAGGAGCTGCACCGGCAACCATTTCCTCCATTACGAGCCAACGACCACTAGCGATCTTGGTTTCAATAACGGCGCATCGTCCAAAGGCTGACTTGCGCTCTGCAGTCTCCTCAGGGGCAAGGCTGGACATCCAAACCCACCAGAACGAATCGTCCAGCGAAAATGTGGTAATACTTGCGAGTTCACCAGGCTCAAGCGAATGATCATGTTCAAGTCTTGGTCGATGCGATTGAGAACTATGCTGTCTCTGGGTTTCGAGGGGAGGCAGAACCTTGTCAGGGGGCAGAAGCAAGTTTGGCCGAGCGGGTTGATTCTCATCCACGAATCCTGAAGAAAGGAAGTCGGCCCAAGATGGGGTTGTCGGTCGGTCCAGTCCATTACCAGAAGCAGGAGTTCTCCGCAGAGCGGGTGGCTGGCGCTTGTATGCCAAGGCGCTTTCATCATCATCATCATCCTCATCCAGGGTAGAAGAAAAGCCGATATCCTCAAATCGCGACCAGGAGGCATCGCGCAAGCTTGTAGAATGCTTCGAGCTTGAAGCTTGTGACTGATTGGCTCCAGAAATAGCCTTGAGAACTCGGCAACATTCGTCTGTCAAAGCCTGCACAGGATCGTCGTACTCTGAAAATTCTTGTAATGCGCGGTCTGAATCACGATATTGGAAGTGGTTTGCTCTTCGCAAGAGCGCAAATGGAGTTGGAGACACGGTATCCACGATCATGACAACCTTGTTCGTAGTTGACATCATGAGAGAGGGTCGCTGAGGAGGATATTCGGTTTCCTGAAGCAGTTTCTGGAGAGATCTGGGTAGCATCGTGATACCAGTGACATTTTGCTCGGGCGAGAGAGATCTGAGGAAAGCGAAGAACATATGGCTTGTGGCATCGGCGGCACTGGTTATGGGTGAGCAATCACAAATATCGAAATTCTGAGGGGCACATACCGAAGCCAAGCATCATAACCTCCTTCGAATCCCTTTTTGGTATCTTTATGTTCGAATGCCCACCATGCCGCCATTCGTGAGAGCTTTCGTCCACCAAGACCATTAGATTTTCCGTGCGCTGCTACCGCGGCCAGTAGGTCGAAGAAGTCAAAGATAATGCGTTGACGGGCACCATTCTCAACACTGATAGGAATGAACGTCTTGAAAGAGTCTCGAGCCATGTTCGAATCTGAAGTATAAGTCAGCACAGCATCCAAACCTGAATTGAGAAGTGCATACCAATTTCTCCCACTTTGAATAGTTCATATGCATCCCAACCAACAATACCCCCTTGAATGCGGCTCCAGCACCACTTGGCAACTCCAGAAACAACCTATTCCACCGTTAGCTGCTATCATGGCCCCCTTTCTGCAGATAACTGACCATAGGTTCTGTCATGCGGAGTTCTTGTGTTAATTGCTCGCCTCGTAGGTTGGCATGTGATTCGAAGAAATGGCGAATAAAGGAGCGAACGGCGCTGGGATCGGAGGTCGGACGGTATGGCAATAAGAGAAAAGGATGGTCGAGGCCTGGAGTAGGACATAGCAATCAGCATGTTGTGCACACCAAAACGCAGATTGTGTATTTCATGTGATAGTTGACATACCTCGTGCCTTGAGCTCTTCTGTACAACATCGGATCAACTCGTGAACTTCTTCGGGCTCAACATATGTGCGTGCCCATGCGTCTGTCCATTGTGGTTTTTGTGGTAATTGCTGTGTGGAATCGTTTGCGCCTTTCTTTTTGGATTTGCCATCCTTGCCCTTGAGGCGAGAAAAAATGCCTGCCATTGTGATTATGGCTATAAGATGGTTTCGAAATCGAGAATTAAACGAAATCGCAGCGAAATCCCATGCGCTGGATATAGGAAAAGTGACGTCGGGTCGGGTCGAAGCAGATCTTAAATAAAGGGGCGGTGATCTCAGGAGATGCTTTAAATAAGGTAGCGGCTAGGTATTCGTTACAATTTCCCAGCTGAAGTTGTAAAAAAGCAAAGTTTTTTGCCGTTTGTCGATAAATGAATTGAAAAATAACAATCGGGAATCAAGAACCTTTGGCGGAAAGTATTAGTAGGAATAAAAATGATGACGATGCCGTTTGTTGAAGATGCTGCACGCAAGACAATGCGAGACGTGTAAGTCAGGGAAGGTGGGCATCGGGCAGTTTTGATGCGCACATACGGCAGATGAGCCAAGTTGGGTGGGCGTACAGATAAAATTGTAGGGGACCCTTTCTCCCCTCTGCACCTCAGATATTCAGAGGTTAACACAGAAGATTGGCTACTGGGTATCGAAACGAAACAGAGAGAATAAAGAATAGAAAAAAGGAGGGGCTTAAGAAGCCAGGGTTCAGAGAAAATAGATGAAAATGGAAAATAGAAAGAAAGGTTGAATCATACAAGAGGAGAAGGTAAGAGGAGAAAAGCGATTCTCTAGTCTAGATGAGACGACAAAATGAGAGAGTGTGAGGGTGACAGTGGGATGGGGGACGCGCTCAGGGGGTGACTAGGATGCGCGACCAGGTTCATGATGGACTGAATGAATGGGATTGGATTGGATGGTACGGATACGTACAATAAAATAAAATAAAAAAGAACAAGAGCACTAAGATTGGGAATTGGGCTTCTAGCTGGGATGAGAGGATAGAGAGCATGAACAAGAGGA
>PVPY01000069.1:0-56653 GCA_002982035.1 Fusarium algeriense
GTCTGGGGTAGCACAACTGAAAGCCATCTGCAGGCAAAATGAGGTTCTCAACAAACCTGACTCTCTGATCCTTGTCGATCTCCAAATTGCTTCTTTTCACACTAACAAGGAATTATTTGAGGGCATCAGACATTTTAGCATTGATGCCCCTGTTTTATTGAAGCGACTGGGGGCTTTGATAGGCTCCTTGTCAACTTTAGCCATCTGCTTTATCACTTGTTGCGCCCTTGTAGCTCAAAATGTAAAGTGGAAAGCTTCTGTCACTGTATTCTAAGCCACAAAAACCTTAATCTCACCACTAAACGCTTAGACAGTACCTTTCAGTATCACGGGCAACACTATTAAAGTCAATGAAATACGTAAAAAAAAAAAAATTAAAAAAAAAAACGAAAACGCTTAATGGTTAAGTTCACTGCTTGCGCTCACCGAATAGTTACACAACCGCAATTGTGCAGTACGATTGGCTGTGAGGAAGAGGGAGCTCCTTCTCGGCGTTTGGAGCGCTGATGCCGAGGCTGAGGTCCAAAGCCGCCACTTTCGGCTATGCCAAGCGCGAACGGAGCGGAAGGTGGATCACCGCGGCGGAGCACGTGACTCGTACGACTTTTATCTTGGCATCAAGGGAGCGGAGGTGGATATTGAGGCGCAGGCCGAGGCGGAGGAGACTGGGGCTCCGGAAAGGCCGAAAATATGGACATTGAACGTGAAGAAACGAATCATTGTTTTCTTGCCGACTGTTAGATAACAGCCGGATGGAGGGTAACTCAACAGACATCGCGAAGAAGGAAAAGAACGATAAGAAATTCAGATCAAAGTGATGGCGCAAAAACTCGGGCTGCAAACTCGACTTTATCAATGCGGCGGCATGTCTCACCACTAATCACAAACCGTACAAACCCACCCCAAGAAAATAGAGAAAAGAATAATACGCGACTTTGGCAAGCATTCTTTCTGTTTCTCAACGTAACATGAACACAAGGCCTGCCAAGACGAGACGTGCGCTCACTATTCGACAATGGGACCCAGAGCATGTGGATCGGGTGATATGATTGATTTTGAGTACGGTAGCCGATAAGCTTAGCGCAAGTGCCCAGAACCTTAAGTAACATAAGCGCAAGGTTAGTTGACCCTAGGGTGAGGAGCCGACGGGGGTGTGGCGATCAATCAGACCAATTGACAGAGTCACAAGTCCATAGCCAAGCCTGCCTCTTAACTTGTTCCAGAAACGAGTGTCTTTGCCAAGGTCTCTCTCTCACGTTGATTTTTTTTCTTCTTGTTACCCTCCATACCAGATGCAAAATCCCACGCATAGGATGCAGAGATACCTAAACGCAGGCTTGATCAAGAACGTCGCGTTGATAGATCGTCGGAGAAGTGGGGTTGCAACGCTTGATAATTCGACATATCTTGGTTTGCAAGTCCGAGGATTGATTGGATACGCGTCATTGGTCAAGCGCCAAGAGCCGCCAAGATGGAACTGACCCTTTGAGGTTATCATGACGGCCACTAACCCTAGGTGCCAAGATGTGATGAACCAGCTGAACCTTGATACAGACATTCTGCCTTTCGGCGAGATGGTGGTTTGTTGAGCAAGCACTAGCTTGTGGTTTTTCTTGGCTCTGTCATCTTGAACTCTTGGACGGTGGTGGAATGGCGAATGAGCTCTCAGAGCGAGTGAGAGCTGCAAAGCATAACGTTCATGGATCAGTGGGCACGATTGGAGTTTGAGACATAGTTGGGCATCTCGTCAATAACACTGTTGCATTGGTCATGTTCGGTATGTTGTTGCCATGGCTCTAACAAAGAGCTATGACCACGCCTGCATTGCAATCGGGGGCCATGTGTCAACGGCCAGCTTATTAACCATGACGATGGCTGCCGTTGAAACAGCCGGTCCATGATGATCAAAAGACCAGGGGAATGCCAAAAATGCTTGTTGAAGAAGTGCTGTAAGCAAGCGTGACAGATGCTCCAGGCGCTGAGCTCGTGAGAAGCGAAAGGGCCCATGACCGCTATTAACCATGCGATAACACAGGCCTGCAATGCACACCAATGACCTCACCTCACAATTCTCAGAGAGCAGCAAGATTTCTCTTGTCGCGCAGTCTGTCCTCCGTCTTGCACCTATTGCACGTTTGCGCAACCCGCCAAGCTGCCAAGATACTAGGATCCCCACTACACACACCACTAAAACAGTCTCACGATACGGTACGCTACATACTTTACCATTTTTGCCGGCCTGTCTTTTAATTTGGGGTTTAAGGATGGCAAAACGACTAGGATCTGGAGATGATAGAACCTGGAAGAAAAGCACCGAGAGATTGAGAAGAAATTTGCGACATGCTTCCAGGTCTTCGGTGCTGCATCCAAGCTTCCACTATTACATGGACTTCAGACTGAACATAGAAAGCAGTCGGCAGAGGACATGTCGCACGGCAGTTGAAGCGTAAGGTACGGTTTACTATGGGAATTGACGTCACGGAGCCGTCCGTTTCGTTTTCCTCTCCGTCCCGGGGACGGCCGTCAACGATACGGCACCTGATTCATAGCAACACACCACACTAGGCTAGGCTAAATTCACCAAGAACTGCACTGCATTGCAGGTTGAGGAGAGGCTCAACACCTGCCTACAGGGATGTCTTTTTTTTGGTAGGGCAACATGGAGTGTGTGGGGAAAAGCGAACTCTCCAAGTCCGGTGGCGGATCTAAACCACAAGTCGGGATGGGGCCAACGCCAAGAAACCCCAAGCCTGGCAAGGACTCAGGTCCGCGATAACATGAGCAATTGTTGATTTCATGGAGCCTTTTCTAACTATGACGGTACTGTTATTTCTTAAGATTTCTGTCTCCCGCAAGTATATATGTCCTTGTCCCCCACACCCCGCCAAGGTAATTTTCCATAAACTTCGAGTTATCAATTACCAACGTCGATTGTACCATAATCGTACACAGAACTTTTACCGTTCATGCCTTGAAGTCAATTACTTCGTTCACATTCTTTATTCGTAAATGAAGTTCAAGTAGTCAATCGACTCTTGCATACAACACCAACTACAGACATCATCACCCATCTTATAACGACCTCAGTTGCACGCCAGGCATAAGGAGCACAAACAACAGGTTAAGTTTCTGTTCTTCCGATTTTGCCTACAGTCCTGGTCGCCAATCTTTAATCCATCGACCATGGCGGCTGAGTACCCCAAACACCCATTCCTCCTCACAATTGAGGAGACGGCGCAAGTCCTTGGCACCAGCATCGACAAGGGCCTTACCAGCCAACAAGTTGCTGAAGCTCAGCAAAAATACCCAAAGAATGAGCTCGACGTCGGTGGTACTGTGCCTTGGTACAGTATTTTGACCAAGCAGCTGCTCAATGCCATGATTATTGTGAGTGGCATCATCCTCCAAACTCAATGGCCATACTAACCCGCCACAGGTTCTCGCATTTGCCATGGCTCTCAGTTTCGGTATCAAGGACTACATCGAAGGTGGTGTGCTTGTCTTTGTTATCGTTCTAAACGTCACCATTGGTTTCTGGCAAGAGTATCGCGCTGAGAAGCGCATGGATGCTCTCCGAGCTCTCTCCTCTCCCAGCGCCATGGTTCTTCGCGATGGAAAGACCCAAGTTATTTCCAAGTAAGTGTTTTCCAGACACAAACACATATAAACTAGATGTTAATCAATTGCGCAGCCCTGAAGTCGTTCCCGGTGATATCGTCCTTCTCAAGATGGGCGACACTGTCCCCGCCGATCTCCGTCTCTTTGAAGCCATGAACCTTGCCTGCGAGGAAGGCCAACTTACTGGCGAATCAATCCCCGTCGAAAAGATCACCGATAACAATATTACTGCGCCTGGAACCGAGAAACCTGTCGAGTCTGAGGATGAGATTGGTATTGGTGACCGCGTCAACATGGCCTATGCCACCACCGTCGTCCGAAAGGGTCGTGGTCGTGGCATTGTGACTTCGACCGGTATGTCTACTGAGGTTGGCAAGATTGCTGCCTCTACTTCCAAGAAGACGCGCAAGGCTGGTCGCTCTATGAACTACAAGAAGTACGGAAAGCGACAGCCTTTTGTTGGCGCTTCCAAGCGAACTTGGGATGTTATCGGCAAATTCTTGGGTCTCACCGAAGGAACACCTCTCCAGCGAAAGCTCTCCGCTCTTGCTTATGTCCTCTTCGGCTGCGCTATCATTCTCGCTATCGTTGTATTTGCTGTCAACAAATTCGATATGAAGAACGAGGTCATCATTTATGCCACTTCTCTTGGTATCGCCATTATCCCTGAATCTCTGGTGGCTGTCTTGACTATCACCATGGTCGTTGCTGTTACTGTCATGCGAAAGGCCAATGTTGTTGTCCGTGACCTTTCTGCCCTCGAAGCTCTTGGAGGAGTTACCAACATTTGCTCTGACAAGACTGGTACTCTCACTGAAGGAGCCATGATTGTTCGCAAGGCCTGGATCCCCTCTTCTCATATCTACACTGTTCGCGACTCTCAGAGCCCCAACGATCCCACCAAGGGTCGAGTTACCTATTCTAAGCAGAGCGATGAGCCTGAAGAGAAGGAGGCTCCTCGTGACTACGACCGCGAGCGTAGTGCCGCTGTTCTCAAGTTCGATGTTCCTGATGAGAAGCTCAACCAGAACAACGCCCAGTCCAAGAAGCCGGAGCCTGAGGTCGAATGTGAGATGACTGATGAACTTCAAGCTTTCTTGCTATCTTCAGCTCTTTGCAACTTGGCTACAGTCCGATATGATGATGAAGAGGAGAAGTGGCAGGTCACTGGCGAGCCTACCGAAATTGCCCTCCAGGTTTTCACCCACCGCTTCAACTCTGGAAAGAAGACTCTCGAAGGTGAAGGCTGGAAGCAAGTCGCCGAGTTCCCCTTCGATAGCTCTATCAAGCGCATGTCCGTTATTTACGATGCCCCCGAGGGCGCGAAGGGTTCTATCATCGATACTGCTAACTCAATGGTCTTTACCAAGGGTGCTGTCGAGCGTGTATTGGATCTCTGCGACTATGTTGGCACTGGAGCTGATCAGCAGCCCATGACCGATGATCTTAAGGAGAGTGTCCTCGAGCAGATGAACAGTCTTGCGTCTCAGGGTCAACGTGTTCTGGCCATTGCTTACCGCCCTTGGGATGGTCGTTTTACCGCCAAGCAGGCCTCTTCTCCTGCTGAGGATGAGAAGCTTCGTGCTGAGGTCGAGCATGGTCTTATTCTCCTCGGCCTTGCTGGTATCTACGATCCTCCTCGCCGTGAAACCAAGCCCTCTATCGCCGAGTGCTCCAACGCTGGTATCCGAGTTCACATGCTTACTGGTGACCACCCCGAGACTGCTAAGGCCATTGCCAAGGAAGTTGGTATTATTCCCAAGAACCTCAGTATCCTTCCTGAGCACGTCGCCAAATCCATTGTCCAGAAGGCCACCGATTTCGACCGAATGACTGACGAGGAGATTGATGCACTCGAGGAACTACCACTGGTTATCGCTCGTTGCGCTCCCGATACAAAGACTCGTATGATCGACGCTCTCCGCCGCCGCGGTGCCTTCATGGCCATGACTGGTGATGGTGTCAATGATGCTCCCTCACTGTCTCGTGCCGATGTCGGTATTGCTATGGGTTCCGGTTCCGATGTGGCCAAGTCTGCCTCTAAGATTGTGCTCACTGATGACAAGTTCAACTCTATCGTCTCTGCTATTCGCGAAGGTCGTCGCATGTTCGACAACATCCAGAAGTTCGTCCTCCATCTTTTGACTTCCAACGTCGGTGAGGTTATCCTCCTGGTTTGCGGTCTTGCTTTCGTTGATGACAGCGGCTTCTCTGTGTTCCCTGTCTCGCCTCTGCAGATCATCTGGATCAACATGGCTACTTCTTCATTCCCTGCCTTTGGACTTGGTCGTGAGCAGGCTGCCCAGGACATTATGCGCAAGCCCCCTCAGGATAAGAAGCGCGGTGTCTTCACCAACCAGATTATTATCGACATGATTGTATACGGTATTATTATGGGTGCTTGCACAATGTGCACTTTCGTCATCATCGTCTATGGCGCCAATGACGGTAACCTCGGTTTTGAGTGCAACCAGCGATATTCCGATGCTTGTATTCCCGTTTTCAAGGCCCGTGCTGCTACCTTCGCTGAACTGACTTGGCTGATCCTTATCTCTGCCTGGGAATTCAAGAGTCTACGCCGATCTGTATTCCGCCTCAACCCCGACGACGACAGCAAGTTCCCCGTCTTTAAGGACATCTACTCTAACCGCTTCCTCTTCTGGTCCGTTGTCATTGGCGGTCTCTCTGTCTTCCCCGTTGTCTACATCCCCGTCGTAAACCACAAGTTCTTCAAGCACACTGGAATCACGTGGGAGTGGGCTCTGGCCGTTGGCTTCACCGTTGTGTTCGTTGCTGGCATTGAGCTCTGGAAGATGACCAAGCGACACTTCCACCTTCTCGAGGATGCTCCTGTCCGACGTGGTGTTTGGGGCCAGGGTGGTGAAGACGGCGGTCGCCTTGCTCGAACCATGTCTCTGTCCAGCTTCAAGACCTGGGCATCTTTCTCTCGAAAAGACACTGGCGAGTCTCTCGGAAAGCGAAGCACCTCTCGTGGACCTACGGATCGACATATTGTTCCTCAGGGCCTTGCAGCCACCGAGGCCTAATGTTATGAATTCCATCTTCTCAACGATAAAAGCATTTGAGGGGGGTAATGCCAAAAAAGTAATGATAGAGGGGGATATGTGGTCTCATGAACTTAAGAGTATGTTGGGCGGATGGGAAGGATCATGACGAATCTTAATCTTGCATGTTACATTGATATCACTTTTGCTTTTAGTTGTATCATTCCGCCCTCACAGAGGGCATAGATATCCCGATGCCCAGCCGTAGATGCTGGTGCGAAATGCATTATATTGTCATTAAATTCATTCCACACTCTATGTGATGACTTGGAACAGCATACTTGTCTCTACTGCTTGAACTTAGAGTTGAATTACGAGGATATGATCGAATAGAAGCATTTTGCTACCTAACCCTCGCTAGACTATATAAATACCTACGTAGAATTCACATTATCACCGTCTACTAACATGACGCTACGCATCAGCAAGTCGACCGACATATTACGCCATAAGGTAGAAGACTGCATGTACTAACTTTTCCATTAAGTCTATACTCTACATAAATGTCTTAACCATGACGGCAAACACCAATGCCAAAAGGCCCACGCTAGGCAAACTTACTTTCGACTGTGAACCATTATTCTCATCTGTCGTATTAAGCCCCAAGTATTGTGCGCCGATGGTTGTCAGACCACCGCTAGTTGTAAGGAAAGCAGCGTTGGGGCCAACGTTGGATACATCTGAGCGAAACGCGCCGAAGTAAGTATATCTCCCGATGAAGTCAGACTCGTCGAACCACTTCAGGGTCTGCTTGAAGAATTCTTCTGTGGGTTTAGGGTCTTGATGCGCGTAGGCGTATTCTGTAACCCAGATAGTAGAGTTGGGCCATCTATTGATGATACGTTAGTGTGAGTAAGGTACGAGGTATAGACAGAATGGACATACTCGGCAAGACGTTCACCAATGTGAGATGCAAGGCCCTCAAAGTTATCGTACCAATGCACAGGAAGATAGTCCCATGTGCAGTTCTTCTTAGGTCCACCTTGACTCTTGATCGCTGAGCAATTACCCAAGAACTGTTTCAGCCATGGCATGCTACCCCATCCACCCGTGCAAGCAGGAAGGCCTAACTTAACACCCATCTCACCTAGCGGTTCAAAGTTCGCGACCCAAGCCTCAGCGGCGACTTTGGGGTCGAGGTTGCTTCCCCCCACATCGTTACCAGCATCAGGTTCGTTGAAGCCCAAGACATGTGTAATATTGACTCCATCTTCCATGATACTCTTGACATTTTGGAGGAAGGTTGTGTCGCTTGAGTCGGATTCTACACCCCACATCATGGGTACGAACTCGAACTGTTCCTGGGGAACATTCTTGTACAGCGCAGAAGGTTTGTCTCCATAGTTATAGTACCAGGTGATATCGCTGCCATTCTGGACCCAGATTTTATCGTCTTGGGGTTTTTCGGTGTTGAGAACGAAGCAAAGTCCTCTCTTATGATCGGGGGTGGCATATGTAATACTGACTAGAATAAGAGCTAAGAGATGCTTTGAGAGAGCCATATGGTTGTTCGATCGTAAGGGTTGTTTTTGGTAACGAATGTGATCAGTACAAGAATTAGAAGAGGTAAACGGCCATATCCTAATGCTTCAGTGTGTCGAAGTCGGAGTTGGAACTGTTATCCCCAGTTTCTCGAGCGTCCCGTCCCAGTGGCGGTTAAGTTGGAGACAAATTGACAGAGTTGAGAAACGAGGGAAATTCAGAATACTTAGTTCGGTAAATTGCCTGAAAGAATGTCTAAGATTAGAGAGTGACGAGTGATGAAGGACGAGAGAGATTACAATAACGAGGAGGGAACGAGGGGAGGCGTAGCCTCAAGTTATGAGAAAATCTCCAGCAAAATCTCCGTTCCATAGCTGTTCTTCAATATATGGAGAACCCAGAAGACTTGTAAGAGATGGTTTCTGGAAATCGCCGAAAATGGACATAGTACGAAGCTATCTGATCTGCTGGTTGGGTTGCATGGCCGGATCGGGAAGATAGTCTGTCGAGCCAGGGTCCAGCATTCAGAAACTAGGGGCTTCCGAGACACCCTGTATAGATTTCAAATCTCTTATTGGATCACCGTTGTAATCCAGGAACAAGTGCAGCACTACGCCAGGCTTTTGTGGATTGCATTTCCGTCTGAAGCGACATCATGAAGACTCGACCAGGTTGGTGGGCCCATTGTCATCTAAGAATGGGTGGCATTGGGATGCCAGCTCCTTACTTATAGAATCGTAAGAGCACCTGTTTACTTGTTTAGTGTGAATTCAGTATTCCTCAAGAATGTCACAGAATGACACATAGCGAAGAGAATAGAATGGCCTGCGGTGAACTTGGAGAGAAATTTCATGCATTGAGAGTCATTACAGATATCTATCCGGTCGTTGAGCTTTTCGTTACATTCCAGTCCTTGTTCACAGTCAAGGGTACCATACGCCTTCACGACTACCTAAGGACGTTGTCTCGATGAAAGGCGACACAGCATACGGAAGGTCAACGGAAGTGTCGGGAAAATTGACAACTAACGATTCGACTAATGATGAATACATCAAGTCTGTGATTTATTCATGGGGATTTGCTATGCCGAGATAGCTGGGAATGGCTTTTGGTTCTGAAGCGGCTGTTGGTGTCTGGAATTATGCTTCTCGCCGAGGTCGCTAGCGTTATGTCATCAATCTGCCTTATGTAATACTCTGAAACCTCGGGAAGTGGTCAATCTTAAGCGCTACCTCGGCTCAACCCCACATATTTGGATGCGCCGTCGCAAGTACCGCTGCAGCTCCCGTCGATGCTAATCCCAGACCCCTCCCATGATGAACTTCGCCTCGGTATCTTTTTCTCCTATTTTAAGGCCAACTGCGCTGTCGCCTCAACTTCATTTTTCAACCTGACAGACAACTTTTGTTGATTCACAGTACAGCATATACACAATGGCCGCCGAACGTATTGGTTCTATCATCAAGCACCTGGCCCCTGGGTCGGCGCTCAACAGCATGTGAGTGGCGACAACCTGAACAAAGAAGGACAAAACTAACATTGACATTGATAGTCAATCGAAGAACCCCGACGACATTGTCATCACTCTGGCTGCCCGAACACCTCTCACAAAAGCTAAGAAGGGTGGCTTCAAGGACACTTCTCTCGAATATTTGCTATATGCCCTCCTCAAGGAGGTTCGGGAACGATCAAACCTAGACCCTGCCCTCGTTGAGGATATCTGCCTCGGCAACGTACGTCGCAATCTTTGGAGATAAAAAAGAACCCAATTAACAGTCAATAGGTCTCCGACGCTAAGGCCGCCTACAAGGTTCGCGCCTCTGCCCTCGCTGCTGGCTTCCCCAACACCGCTGGTGCTTCATCCGTCAACCGATTCTGCTCCTCTGGTCTAAAGGCCACTGCCGATATCGCCCACTCTATTCTTAATGGCTCTATCGAGATTGGCATCGCTATGGGTGCTGAACAAATGACCATCGGTGGCGACGCGCTCGAGAAGCCCTTCGACGAGGCTGTTACATCACAAAGCCAGGAGTCCGTGGACTGCATGCAGCCTATGGGTTGGACCAGCGAGAATGTTAGCAAGGACTTTGGTATTAACCGCGAGGTGATGGACAAATATGCGGCCGAGAGTTTTCAAAAGGCAGAGGCGGCGCAAAAGGCTGGTTGGTTCGCCGATGAGATCGTGCCCATTACCACCAAGGTCAAGGGCCCCGATGGCCAGGAGAAGGAGGTTACTCTTACTCAAGACGAGGGTATCCGACCAGGCACTACCGCTGAGAGTCTCGGCAAGATTCGATCTGCTTTCCCTCAATGGGGTGGAGCTACCACTGGTGGCAACGCCAGCCAGCTTACCGACGGAGGTAAGTTCATTGTGGTCGTTGATAACTACCTATCGCTAACAATTTTACAGCTGCCGCCGTGTTGTTGATGAAGCGATCTACCGCCATCAAGCTGGGCCAGCCTATCATGGCCAAGTACGTTGGTTCCACCGTCGCTGGCCTTGCACCTCGCATCATGGGTATTGGCCCCAGCATCGCTATTCCCAAGCTTCTTGCACATCACAACATCTCTCTTGATGATATTGACATTGTTGAGATCAACGAGGCCTTTGCTTCTATGGCTGTTTACTGCCAAGACAAGCTTGGTCTGACATCAGACAAGCTCAACCCTCGCGGAGGAGCCATCGCTCTGGGTCACCCACTTGGTGCTACAGGTACCCGACAGATTGTTACAGGTCTGTCTGAGTGCAGGCGGCGAAAGAAGAAGATGCTGTTGACTAGCATGTGCATTGGTACAGGCCAGGGCATGGCCGGCCTGTTTGTTAACGAGCAGGTCTAGAACGGACAGTGCATGTCTGAGATATTCTAATTATGTAACACCACCAGATCTCGATATAAGCGAGTCAGTTGGAAAGTGTATTTATGATTTAGAGCGATATCAGGAAGTTTGAAAGCATAAAGGTTTTTTTCCCTTTCGTTAATTAGAGTCTAATGTGAAATTAACTAGTAAAACAATTCCGTAACGGGTCATTGTCTCATCAGAGTGTATCAGCCAAGGAAATGGATAGCGTAAGATCATGAAGTTTGGTGACAATAATATACCCTGGAATTTTGTAGCTCGTGACCTTTTTCTGTGAATCTTAGTAATGACAACTCAACAAACATGGTCTAGGGACGATCTATCATTTCAGTCTGTTATTTATTATTCTCCGGCTTGTAGTAGATACTATCTATCTTGTAGGAATTATTTTACGGCCGAAGTCGGGTTCACGGCATCAGCTTCGCAACCGTAACGTTGAAGCAGCAGGGATCGCTGAAAAACACGAGATCAGCCATTCGCTCACATTCCCCGAGAGGGCGGTGGGAACCCCGCTAGAAGTCACCTGGGGCTAGCGCTCTGATGTCACCGAACAGCCTCAAAACGCAACCAGAAGTTGGGCTTGTGTGGGTGGCATTTCCCAACGGTTGCGTTTGATTGGCGGAGAAGCTTGGCTAGATCTGAGATTGGAGGACGACTGGGATGGGAAAATGCTGATGATTGACTGCACACAGAGGTCAAGGGACCTGGCCGATGGACGGGAACCCTTGGACTTGCACTACTCCTCATCCTTTAGTCTTAGCGAGCCATGAACTTTTGATCTTTTCTCTTTTATTCCTTAAAATTTTGTCTTTCACCGCAAATTGATTTTGCGTGATTGTTAACTATTTAGACTCCATGCATTGGTCTTCATCGTCAGTCGCGTCCTTTCCGTCGTTTTTCTAGTCGGCTTCCATCCGTCGGCTTTAGTCGACTCTGCACCAGGAACAGGAATTTCTCTCGAGCCAAGCTCAGGCATAGATTGTTGGATAGCTCGTTGGGTGCATGCAGTCTTCTGAACTTAGGTACTAAATCGAATCTCCCCTAAAATCAAATTCGCGACTAGATTGACCTCCGCAATCATGGCGAAACAACCCTCCCACAGTCGCACCAACTCTGGGACTGACCATCGGCCTGCTCAACCAAGCGCTCTCCGCCAAGCTCTCAGCGCTCACGATCGAAACGAAAGCGGGAACCCAACCGCAGAAGGCTCTGTTACTCCAACGAGTGCCCCCGTTGCATCTCCTCCAGATTCGCCAGGGCATCCTCCAGGAGCTACAATAAACGAAATCTTCGCGAACGAAACGACGCCTCTAATCGATGGAAACAACCAGCGCTCAAGCCCGCGCCGAGGGAGTGTTCACCCTGCCCATCCTGGGGTCTGTAGCCATGGCACTTTCAGTCCGCGACCTACGAGTCCGACCTTGACCTTGAGGAGCACCGACGAGGATGGAAGCGAGACTGCAGGCTCAGGCACACATATTCCCGTATTAGATAACGCAATTACGACGATCGTGGGTCATGAAGATTGGAAGAAATGGTTGAAGAAGAGAATGCGAACAAAGACAATGGGCCACAGCAGTATGCTGGCTGAACAAGCTGGCTTCGAGGACACAGCATTCATGTAAGTGCTTCAAACCTCAGTCGCGGAACAACATGCTAACATGCCATTAGGTATCTTGCGTACTACGTCCCTTGCTTGAACTGGATGCGCCAGTACAAGGTTTCATATCTCCGTGGCGATCTCGTCGCGGCCATCACCATGGCTTCCTTCTACCTCCCAATGGCCCTCTCTCTCGCCGCGAACCTGGCTCACGTCCCTCCAATCCATGGTCTCTACGCTTTTGTTTTCAATCCTTTCATCTACGCCCTTCTGGGATCTTGCCCACAAATGGTTGTTGGTCCAGAGGCTGCAGGCTCTCTCCTCGTCGGAACTGTTGTTAAGCAGAATGTTGGTTCTGGAGAGGATGAAGACAACGACTTATTACATGCACAAATCTGCGGAATTGTCGCCGGCATGGCGGGCGCCATGGTTCTCATCGCTGGTCTTGCTCGATTGGGTTTCATGGACAGCGTGCTCAGCAGACCTTTCCTGCGTGGTTTCATCAGTGCGATCGGCTTCGTCATTGCCGTTGACCAGCTAATTCCTGAATTAGGACTTGCTGAACTGGCTGATGATGCCGGCGTAAGCCATGGCAGTTCCGTTGAAAAGATTAGGTTCATGATTAACAACATTAACGAAGCGCATGGTTTGACTTTTGCCATTGCCGGCATTAGCTTTCTAGTCATTATGATCTGCCGGTAAGTGGCGCTTCATGGCTTGGTTTCTGATGCAATTCTGACTGTGTATCCAGTGAACTCAAAAATCGTCTCCAACCTCGTTATCCCGGCGTCGCATATGTTCCGGATCGCTTCGTGGTTGTGGTTGTGTCTGCGATTCTTTGTTGGCGCCTTGATTGGGAAAATCAGGGTGTTGAGATTCTAGGTACAGTCAAGGCCGCCAATGGCCAGCTGTTTGCTTTCCAATGGCCCTTCAAGCTTGAGCATATGCCACACATTCGAAGTGCTATGACGACATCTTTTCTCATCGCACTTCTTGGATTCTTCGAGTCTTCGGTAGCCGCAAAGAGTCTGGGCTCAAGCGAGACTATTCAGGGTATTCAGCTGAGTGCCAACAGAGAAATGATTGCGCTCGGTATCGCCAATATGGTTGGTGGATGTTTTATGAGCCTACCAGCATTTGGCGGATATGGACGAAGCAAGGTGAATAAGAGTACCGGTGGCAAAAGTCCCGCCAGTTCCATGTTTCTGAGCATCATCTCTCTGCTATCTATCTTCTTCCTTCTCCCATACTTCTACTACCTACCTGTAAGTATCCCCTGCACACGATTCATGTCGCATAAGCTAATATTATCAAAGAAACCTGTCCTCTCGGCGATGATCTCTGTTGTCGCTTACTCGCTGATTGAAGAGGCTCCCCACGACATCAGCTTCTTTTTGAAAATTCGTGGCTGGACTGAGCTGGGTCTCATGGCTGTTATCTTCCTTGCAACCATGTTTTACTCTCTCACCCTTGGTATGGCCTTCGGTGTAGGATTGTCGATGCTCATGGTTATCAAGCATAGTACGCGACCACGTATCCAGATCCTGGGCCGAATTCCTGGAACGAATCGATTTGAGAATGCTGAAGGTGACAAGGCGAGTCTCGAATTCGTTGAGGGTTGCCTCATCGTCAAGATTCCGGAGCCTTTGACTTTTGCCAACACAGGAGAGCTCAAGTCGAGACTTCGTCGACTGGAGCTTTATGGTACATCAAAAGCGCATCCAGCTCTGCCTCGCCTGCGTAGTACCCACATGAACCGAAATGTTATCTTTGATATCCACGGTGTGACTTCCATGGATGGATCTGGCACACAGGTTCTGACGGAGATCGTCCGCAGCTATCATGATCGCGGAGTGCGTGTATACTTCTCGCGATGCCCAGTTCGCAAAGATCACCCTGTATGGCGATTGATGTTAAGCAGTGGGATTGTGGAGATGGCTGGCGAGAGACATTTTGTAAATGACGTGGAGGAGGCATTGCGTTTGACAGAGTATGAAGAAAGCATTGCTGGTGATTCAAGCCGGCACCAGGAGCTCTAGAGAATTAGGATGATGAAAAGGGGTGAAAAAGTGTTTCGAAGCCGTTGTGATGCTTAGTTTGGGAGCGCTGTCGATGCCTCGGAGGAGATACCATTGCAGGAGTTTCTAAAGCACAAATTGAGATTATCATTAGAGCCAGCATAAGTGGAGCGATGCTACTGGGAAACAAATGCATTTATGGGTTGTTTTTGAATAAAGCTTTCAGTCCATCTTTGTACTATACATGTTGAGACTCAGTCTCCGGATGCTCCACAATAACGCCGTTATGATACGATTCAACACCCATGGGTCTTTTGAGGATGGAAAACCACGGGACTAGAATCAAGGAAGAAGGCAACCCCTCACTAATCATGCAATCCCTTTACGACAAGCTCTCACATATCAATTTTCTAACAGCCAAGCTGCTGTGCAGGGGCCCATTCAACTGTAACCTCCTCCAGGATAGCAATATAGGAGAAGCGGGAGAGCTTAAGGCAGAGCTTCGTCAGGATAGAAACACAGAAGTCACGAATAGGCTACAAAGATTTAAGGGAAAAGAAAAAGGAACGGATACTCTATTGTGAAGAAAATATACCCAAGTCTTTGGTGGGGTTTACAAACGTCCTACCAAGTCCTCAGTTGATGGCGGGAGTTGTGGCTCCACACGCGCCGCTTCCTGACCGGGTTTCTACAATTTCCATCGTCGTTGATGTGCAGCTGAGAATGAGAGCCGGTTGATGCCATATTCCAGCAAGTGCCAATTCTAACGCAAGTGCTGCTGTGATAGAGGATATCAGTTCGAGGTGTACTCTATCGGGAATAATCGAGAGCAGGGATTTCGACGATCATGGGCTCTTGGGGAAAGTCAAAACTAAGATCCATGTCTGTATGACCATGTATTCGAATGGAGACCGCCTCGAGGCGAGGTAAAAAGTCCGCAATCTGGGTTTGTATGTAAATCCCACTGATGGTTTGACGTGGCAGTTGAGAGTGAAGGGGCAACAAACAATGCATCATGCATACGACCTCGTCTACCGAGGCATATTCATTATAGATCATGATATCGAATATGTTCTGGGGGGAAATAAGAGTCGCTTGCTTCCATTCATGGCTATGCCGATTCTTCTTCTGTGACTACTCTTTATGGTTCCACTGTATGAACTTACTGTGTCTTTCCTTCCTTCGTTGTTCACTGAATTTCTCACTCATCGCAGGCATCAACATTAAATCAACTCACAGTGTGTTGTGATCGTTCGTCATTTTGACCTGGAATACAGAACGGTCAACATACAGCAGACCGCAAAACTTCAAAGTTAGCATGGCCGGAAACGATGAGCAAGGGCAAACGTCATCCTCACAAGCCGAATTGGCTCCGATAGAATATGTAAGTGAAGCCTCTGGCTTGAGAGCTCATTATCGGCCGTTCTTCTTGCGCTCTTGCGCCTGGACGGTGATTTCATAGAGCATATCACTGACACGTGGTTAAATTTCCTAGGATCCTCGAGTTGTTGGTAACATGGATGACGATGACAACTCTACTATCAACAGTGGGAGGTAAGTAGTCGCTGATGCTGTTTGTAGAATACCATGCTATCGTAACGATATGGCGGCAATTCTGACTGTATCACGACAGCCTCAGAGACTCGACAACATCCATCACATCAAGCATCCTAGAGTATAGACATATCAATGGCCGGCCCTTCCAACAGTCCAAAACTACAGAGTATTGGTCGGTTTAACTTATTCTGTGTCAACGTCAAATTAATGACCTGACCGTACCTTAGGGCACCTACTGACGACGATTATCAAGAGGGGCAGGATATACTGTATGAGTACTCCATTGTCGAAGAGGGAAGCTGAAACTAACCGCAAGTTTTTTAGACACCACCTCACACTACTTCTATTCGGTAACAAGCTTCACCTAGCACCCATTGACAAGAACCCTCAGGTATAAAGAGCTTTGCCCCAGATGCCACCAAGCTAATCTCGACAAGAAAATCCTCGATGTCGGTACTGGAACCGGGATATGGGCCATGTATTACCCCAATTCATTGCCAATATAGTATATCTAACGCTTTTAGTGATATGGCCGACGAGTATCCCTCTGCGGAAGTAATTGGCACCGACATTTCAGCCGTCCAGCCAGCTTTCGTGCCCCCAAACTGCAGTTTCCAAATCGATGATGCCCAACTTGACTGGACATTCAAGCCCGACGAATTCGACTTTATCCACCTCCGTTATTTGTACGGTGCTATCGATGACTGGAAGAAGCTTTATCGTCAGGCATACACCCACGTGCGACCAGGAGGTTGGGTCGAGAGTCTCGAGATCGACATCGAAACGCACAGCGAAAACCCCAAAGTTGAAAGTGACGAGAGTCACATTTTCAAGAAATGGTTTAAGCTATTCTTTGAATGCGGTCGTAAGACTGGCCGAACTTGGGAGATCGCGCGGGATGGCCGTCAAGAGGAGTACATGCGAGAGGCAGGATTTACAGATATATTTTCGAAATCGTGGAAACTGCCTATTGGGGGTTGGCCTCAAGATAAAAATCTGAAGCAAATTGGCCTATATAATGGGGCCTTTATAGATCACTCTATTGATGCTTTTGCCATCTTTCCAATCGGAGAAATCTTGGGTTGGTCGCGAGAGGAGGTGTCAATTCTGGTCAGCCAGATGCGAAAGGCACTCAAGGAACCTAGAGCACTGCCTTACTTTACCGCGTGAGTTTAATATCAATTTCATTATACAATGATCACCGCTAACAAATGGCAGCCGTATAGTCTACGGTCGAAAACCTGAAAAGGTCCAAGATGTTGCTTGATCCATTTGTGCAGTGAATCTGATCAAGTCTTGATGTGCGGCAGATTGACAATACCGCGAATTCTTTGAGATAACTTTCAGTTAATCAGTCTCTTAAAGCTTATGAAACAAGCTTGTCGGGAA
Source organism: Fusarium algeriense (assembly GCA_002982035.1). NCBI lineage: Eukaryota > Fungi > Ascomycota > Sordariomycetes > Hypocreales > Nectriaceae > Fusarium > Fusarium algeriense. Next base: position 17,589 of record PVPY01000069.1, read on the forward strand.
GGCAATGTTATACAAAAGTCCAAGCAACCAAAGAACACCTCTGATCTCGAACTTCCCCGGGTAGGATCAGGCAGTTTCTGTGTCAAAACTACTACGTAGCAATATAATTCTAAAAACTAAGAGTTGTTAGTTAAGAAAATTTATTGTGAACGCCGAATTATCGATTAGAATTGGCCCTGATTTATTGCGTGCTCTGTCTCCTACTGGTAGAGTCATTCCCGAAAGTCGTAACGTGTGACGATGAATAATATCGACATCCACTTCCTTGACCGAATGTGGCTTTGGGCCAAGGCCAAGACAGTCCACCTGGTGGATTCAAATAGTTCGATAATTCGGGGAGTTGATCATATCATACCGTCCTATCCATTGCTTCTCCAGCCAAGGGTGCCATGAGCAAGATCAGATGCCTGCAACTCCCCGTCGCAATACCCACGATAGTCACTATTTGGAAGTCTATGTATGCACAAGAAACACCCAATTTCAGACTCCCTCGGCCCCTCGAACGTAAAAGATTGCAGAGTTGTATCAGCGCCGACAGCCCGGAGATACCGAGCCCAGCATTAGAGGGAAATCACAATAATCCCCCAGTTCCCCCACGCGCTCGGTAATCCTTGACGAGCACCGTGACTTTTCAAATCAGGGCTCCAGCTTCTCGTGGTCCACTCTCTGTTGAAAGAATGTCGGTGCCTGATTCTGAATCGCTGGCCCTAGCAAAAGATGTCATGAGCGAGCATGACCGGGCGGTCGGCTTGGCGTTGTAATATTCCCTTGGAGTATCTTTATGGTTCGGTTAACCAGTCAGATCCTTCTGATTCCACACCATAGAAACCGAAATAGGTAGGCAAATTGTAAGAGGATATTGACGGGCTGGAATACTTTGACATAAGGCTTCAGTGTATCGATGTCTCTCGATACGGGTCGGATTTCAGGCAAGATGAGCTTTGCTCTCACAAGTTCAACTGTCTTAGACTTATCTTTTTTTTAATCACTACCTTTTCTAAAACCTCGAAGTGCGAAATAACGGGAATGATACGTGACAGTCAAAGTGGAAGTCATAAAACCATGGGTATGCCTAAGTCATCGCCTCTAAACCATTTAATTCCCCGAGAACGGGCCCAGCTCTTGACTGCTATCCCAACCATTGTGTCTCTTCTGATTTCTTAACAACAAATATGTTCCTCGAGACTTTCCGGACAGTACGAGTCGTTAGGATCAAGTATCTCTGCTTCTCCCCCACGCCTCGTAGTCCCTTCTGTCCAATACTATTATAACAAGTGACGTGCTCGCGCACGGCGTTGCCGTAAAGCTATGTGACATGCTGTACATCAACCACCTTGGCACGAGCCTCCAGCTGAAGCTTTTTTTTTCATCCCTCTTTGCGTTTGGCCAAGAGAAAAATCGTTGGTGCCGTCTTACCCTCCGATGCCAAGAAAAGAGGCACCAAGACCCTTGTATATGGCACAAACACTTGCTACAAACCGGAAATAAGCGTTGGGGCTCGTTTTTGTGTTATGCTTAATTTTAACCTCATCTAATTGTGGCTCTACGCAACACAACTCCAACAACATGTAAGCGCTCAATGTGAAAAGAGAAAACTGTCGAAAAGTCTCAAAAGGACCAATTTTTGGCTGTTGGCTATTATCTTGCAGCAAAGACAAAGGCCAGTATCATCCTTCCACAGCCAGGGCCCCAACCCGCCAAGTCTCTGGGCATCTTGGCAGCGGAGTCTTGTTCACAGACTCGTTTCTTGTCATACGAAGCCAAGCATTTCAATGGAGTCAGCCAAGTCGATCTTGTCCCTAGCTACAAGTAGCAAATCCAACAGCTCCCCGTTAGAGGGCAAGAGGGGTCCTCCAATATTCCTTATAAAAATGCAGACTCTTGGCTGCTCCTGATTCCATGGAAGTAGCATGCGATAAAAGACGGCTCGTCCACGCGTGGATCCTACGCTTGTGAAATAAAATCCAGTTCCTCGGTTTCTTTGCATTTTTGTGGAATCAGGGTCTCCAAGTTTTCTTAAGTGAACTTTTTATCTTCTTGTGGAATTATTTTGCCTCATGAATACGAGGACTTGAACCTTATACGAACTAGAAGAGCCAGTCCCTCTCTTTCTCATTCTCAAAAGTATCGAATTCATTATGGCGATTCCTCCAATTCTCAAAAAGATAGGCCAAAAGCTCTCACCTCCACCATCAACATCTGAAGATGGTCGTGATCAGTGGAATTCGAGAGCATCCTTCTTGCTTGCGGCCATGGGTGGTTGCGCCGGTATGGGAAACCTAATTCGTTATCCTTCGCAAGTATACAACAACAACGGTCTCCAATGGTTTATCCCATATCTCATGTGTGTATTCTTTATCGCCATCCCGGCCTTGATTCTCGAAGTCAGTATTGGCCAAGCCTACCGGGGAGGTTCAGTTGTCGCTTTCAATAATATCAACCACCGCCTGAAAGGCTTAGGCTTCAGTCTTCTATACATAGGCTTTATGGTCAGTCCATACTTTGTCGTCAATTTGTCATGGATTATGATTTACTTTCGAAACTCGTTCCAGAGCCCTCTCCCGTGGGAGGGACGCGCCGAGGATTATTACTACCAAGACGTGGTGCAGAACATCGATGCAATTCCCGGTAACAAGACGTCGAGCGGTGTTATAGACTATGTCAAGTATCCTGGTACCGCACTCATTGGAGAGACTGTTGGGTGGACTGCATTCGTTTGGTTCCTCGTTTGGATCTCCATTTTCCGCGGTATTGGCCAGACAGGTCGTGTTGTCTATTTCACCATGGGATTACCTGTCGTCTTGACTATTATCCTTGTCGGTCGGTCTGTTTCTCTTCCAAACGCTGGCCGTGGCGTAAAATTGTACTTTGGCGAGTGGAATGGTGAGAAGCTGGGATCTGGTGACATTTGGCAGACTGCAGCAGGTCAGGTCTTCTTCTCGACTGGTGTCGGTTTTGGTTACTTCAGTTCTTATGCGTCTTACAACCAGAAACACGCGAACGCTGTTATGGACTCTTGTCTTATCGTCGGTAGCAACGTCCTCTTCGAGGGATTCGCCGCATTTGCGGCGTTTGGAGTCGTTGGTTACTTGGACATGATGCCTGTTCCTGGCGAAAGAATTGGTGCCTTCACCATTGGTTTCTTGACGCTCCCGACAGCTATAACTCAGCTTCCGGGGTCTTCATTCTGGGCATTTGCGCTTTTCTTCACCCTGGTAGTTCTGGGATACAGCTCTGCATTCGCCATGGTCGATGCTGTGGTAACACTTGTCATGGACACCAAGCCCAAAATACGTCGCGAGTGGGTGGTCACAGGGCTCGTGATTATCTCATTCCTCATCTCTATCCCATTTTGCACACAGTTCGGCTATGCTCTTCTCACTGGAGTTGACCGCTGGATCAACGATGTTGCTCTAGTCTTTGTCGTATTTGGTGAATGCGCATTCTCTACGACCTTCTACCGATGGAGAGATGTTGCAGGACAAGTCGGAAAGCCAGCCTTTTTCATCTGGAACTTTGGATACTTTGGCGGCATGGTTCTAGGGGTCGCTGTCGCCCACGCGGTCCAGGCTGAAGCTGGTGCTGGAGTTGGCTTTGGGGTCTTCATCATCTGCTCAATTGTATCTTGTGTTATTGGAAAGACTCCCGATGACCTTCCCCCTGCCTTGACATTCACTAAGGACAAAGGTTTTGTTCGCCGGTTTATCGGCAGGATTCCGGCCCTGTCAAAGCTCTTCGACAATGTCTTCATGACACGCTTCTGGTACATGGCGTTCTACTCTGTAAGTACTGTCATCCAATGTGTTGTGGCTACTTACTAACTGAACGAAAAAGGGTCAGCAACTTCGACGAGATCTCAATGTAATTGTCGCGACTGGAAAGAATTGGAGTATTCCCGCCTTCTGGCCCATCTTACTGCGATATATCTCCGCGCCTGTACTCGCCATCATCTACGGCTTCGCCTATCCCGCCTTCTATCAGCTTCGTGACGACCCTCTGCACATTCTTGGCTTTGGTCTTGCCCACATCTGCTTGATCTTGATTGGGTTGGGAGTCCTCGTGCCTCGCTGGTATAACACCATTATTCCCCCTGACCGACGTGAGGAAGGCAAGCTGCCGTATGCTCCCAATGTGCTTTTGGACGGCGAAGAGCCTCGGAGGACTGTTTCCATGGAGACTGGTGAGGGTCTTGAGGGCTCCGAAGGAGTTGAAAGTGAGGAGAAGAAAGGTCAAAGTGGGATATAGTCTATAACATCCGATGAGAAAGTTGTGGTGGCGAATTAGAATTAGTTGCATGCATAAGGAAAGACAAAAGAAATTCCCAAGAGGTTATTGTTGCATATTTTAGTCATGCCCTTGATCTGGGTCTTTGTTTTCTGCTTGCCTTCTGTCTGTCAATTGTTTAAAAGCCGAACATTATGGGTCGCCCACCCGAAATGCCTTCGTTGACTTTACCGCTGAACATATCTCATTGAAGTAACGGGAAAGTCGTCGCAGGGGGTAAAAGGATTGCTGTTAGTCAGCGCCAGAACTGTCCGTATTCAAGCCGAGTACGATATAGTTGTTTGTATAGTGCCATTGGGAAGCTATGAAGATTGTGGCAAAACATCAGATCATATCATGGCCCTGAATATACTGGGGAAGGTAAGAAAACTTGGACATTAATCCTAAGTGATAAAAATATTAAGGCAAGGCTTGGGATAAACTTAGGAGGCCTTTTGATTAGTTCAGCTTTGCACCCTGATTCAAGGTCCCATGCCTTTTTACTCTCTGAGGACAGGTAACAATACGAGTTACGAAAAAGGGAAGTGCCGAGTCTCCGCCAGGTGTTTCACAGCGCGATAACCAAGGTGCGTCATTGACACTTTTTTGTCTGAAGCATCTACACTTTATAGGAAGGTGGGAAATCGCTGTTTTACAGAGATCGTCGCGCACGGTAACCAATTAGCGCCCCTGTGCCGGATCCTCGCCTATCTCCCGTCCAATGGTTTCCCCAGATGATACTCATGTTTACAACTTATGCTAAAGCTGGTCAAACCTCCGTCTTTCTCGTGCAACGTTGTCAAGACAAAACAAGCCACCGACGTATGGTCGACAAGTATTCCTGTTCGATGATTTTATAAGTCACATCCTGCCAAGGTTGCTTTCCATTCCGCGGTTTACGATAAAGACGGAATAGATTCTATACTCTGATCGGCCGTTGAAAAGACTGGACATTCAACAGGTTGTTCCAGCGGTAAGCTGCCAAGAGGTCAGCTTTGGAACAATTAACACCGCATTCAATATAGAACGATATGTGTCAGTTCGTAGACTTTACTGACGAGATTGTTCCAAATATATTTTAAACGGTGTCCTTATGGAAGAATGGACACAGGGCACCGCGACAGTCCGAATTCGCCAAGTATGATCATCAACAGCCATCCCCACGATCGCCAGGGTGGTCTGCCCCCTTGGAAGTCTAATTAAGAAGAGCTGAAGAAGATCATCGGCAGTTTCAAGTTTATATGTCGTACTTACAAAAAGAGTGCATACAAAGCTGAAAAGAGAGCCAAGTCACGGAAACGATCAATGAAACACTTTCCCAAAATGATGCTTCGGTCAGCCAGAACGGGAGAGTGGCATGATAGATTGAGCTTGCGCGGTTGTTACACAATGATGATCAACTCGAAACTTGAATCTGCTCTCAATGTAGTGCACGGGACGGATGACGATCTTGGGCTATACTACTAGAGCTAGAGAGGCATATAAATATGATATAAGGTGCCGTGGGCTGAGACTCGAAGCCCTCACCCATCATCTTCGCCCAAACACACAAGCATCTTGTAGCCTCTCAAACCACCAAAATGCACTCCTCAACTCTCTCCATCTTCCTATCCCTCCTTCTCTCTTCCCCTTCTCTCTGCGCTACCAACGAGCCCTGTTACGGTCCCAACGGTCGAGCGGGTGTATGCATCACTGAAGCATCTTGCACCTCCTCTGGCGGCACCGCCATCTCCGGTGCATGTCCTGCCGACGCGGCCAGCATCAAATGCTGCTCCAAACCTACCTGTTCTTCTGGAAATTGCCGCTGGACTTCCGATTGTGCTGGTAGCTCTACTAGTAACCAATGTCCTGGACCTGCGCAGATGAAATGCTGCTCTTCTGCGGCCACTGGCTTCGGAGGGTATTCTGCACCAACAATCCCAGCTGTTGGTGCTTGCAAGCAGGTTTCTGTAAATGCTGCTAAGGTGGTAGTGAATCAGTTCCCTGGGAGGATCAGAGAGATTGGATGCAAGAGAGATTGCTCTTGTCCTGGATCTTCTGACCATTGCTGCGGCCTTGCAACTGACTTTATGTGTTCTGATGCTGGAGGCGTAAGTCCCCGATTTTGATTATTTCCGAAACGACACACGGAAATGCTGATGAGATTCAGTCTGCTACTCTCTCTGGAAAGGAAATCGCTGAGTGGTGCATGAGGAACCGTAACACTCTCAACCTCAAGTATGTCATCTGGGGACAGAAGATCTGGACTACCTCTGTCGATAAGACTGAGAAGAACTGGGAGAACTGGCGAACCATGGAGGATCGCGGTGACTTGACTCAGAACCATTGGTAAGTGCCTGTTAAATCGAAATTAAGGTCAAATAATTTAACAGAACTATAGGGATCATGTCCACGTCTCCTACAATGGCTAGAAGCATACCCCAAAAGTGAAGACTTATGGGCATCTTACAAAGCTTCCTATGCAACTAGTTGGTAGCTTCAGGATACATTGAGTAACCATGCTCAATTCAGCATCAAACTTTGTCTAGCCAAACGTTATATAGCAATTTTCAAGACCTTGTATCCCAAGCGTGACTTACTGCTTTGTGGTATCTCGTCTAATGCCTCCCCTTAACGCCAGGCATATGCACGTAACTATGTTAATTGTAATCATAAACCCAAGATCAACTTCACCTCACCACCTAAACGCCAGAGATGCAGTCCCCTATAATTTAGCCCCCAAATGCTTCATTCACCACCTCGCCCTCATCTGGCGTCACCTCTAGTTCAAGTAACTCGTGGGCAGCCTCAACGGTCTCTCCATCAATCCCAGCCTCCATGACGAGATCTTCTTCGGCAAAGGCGAGTCTTCCCAAAGCAAGAAGATACCTTTGGCTTCCCCCGTGAGCCATGGAAAGCTTCTCGCTAATATCCGCAAGATTGGCAGTATCAGGGCCTGTGACTAAAGCATGAATCAAGAAAACGCATTGCGAGATAATCCGATACAGGCTTGCCGAGTACGAAGCCGCCGTCGATCCCAACCGCGAATCCTTGGTCTCAGATGCCTGTGGTAGAATGTTGAAAGGAATAGGTTGGTCGTACAGCTCGTCTATAGAAGTGCTGAGGCAGGCCACAAGGCGAGGGAGAGCTAGATTGTGAGACGCGAGCTCTTTAGCGCCGAAAGGATGGCGCGAAAAAGCGATAAGCGTTCGCAAAGCAGCCAAGTATAACGTAGATTTCTCTTCGCGAGTGGTCACTGCGGAATGGTAGTCTGTAAGCTTGTTCGTAACATGATTAATGACATGACTAGCCACCTGAGGATCTTTGTCATCTGGAATAGGACCGATTGAGCCTGGAAGCGCAGAGGTTGTCAAGAGCTCAAGCATGCCCAAGATATCAGCGAGCTCTTGTTTAGGGCTCAAAAGTTTATAAACCATATCAGGTTTAATGCATCTCCAAAAGACTGTCGTCTTAGGCTTGATTTCATCTTCTGTCACCTCCAATGCAGTGGAACAAGCTAGCGCGCTTGTATACAAGACCGAAAGAATGTCGACGATTTTGATGTGCTCCTTCATTGACTGGAAGTCATCATTCTTCAATCGCCGCTCACCTTCACGTATGCGGTGCTGCCATTCGGCAAGAGTGCAGATTGTGGCTTGTGCTGGTGGTGTCAAGTTGGGCAAAACAAAAGGGACAACTTCTGTTGCATGGAGTGAGAAGATAAAAGAGATTATGGAGAGCAAATACTTGATGGGTTCCCAGAGCTGCTCCTCATGACAACGATTCCACATATTGACCATGAGATTTGCAAAATCCACAAGGAGTTGCATTGGTCGATCGGGACTCCCCATCAGTGGTATTTTCTGAAATATGATTGCAGAAAGGGAGGTATCTTTGTCGTCTTTGAAGGAAAATCGAGACAAGATGTCAAGTGTCGGCTTGGGGGCTCCATGATCAAGCACGAGTGGCAGAAACTAGATACAATAAGCACAATGTCAAATATAGGAGAGGCGTCGGACAAACCTCAAAGAGCACGGTGGGTGGTGGCGCAACCACAAGCGGCGCTTGGTGTACTGAAGCCTCCGGCTTCCCATTATCACTCGTGAAGCTGTCGGTATGAGTTTCCAACGCCATAATGGGACTGTCAACAGTCGGTCGCTTCCTTTTGCCTTTGCTTGGTGTTCTCTCGCCGACATGCAAGGCTACTGAGCCAGGGTTTTTACTGCGACCTTGTCCCTTACTTGGACTTATGACAATGTCCATCTCATCGAATCCATCGGCTACCCATGACTTGGAGGCTTTCTTGGGAGTTGTCACTCCTCCTGAAGCTCCAGCAGCAGGTTCTTTGCGGCGAACGCGATCACTAACCTCCCTCATATCACGTTGAAGGAATTGAAGTTCTGTGTTGGCACTCTGTTCAGCGGCAACAGCTGCCTCAGCAATCCGTTCTTGTTTCGCCAATTGTTCTGCATTGATCTTGTTCAGTCGAGCAACCTCTGTAGCGTGCTCTTCGTTTGATTTGACAAAATTGGATCGGACAATCGAAGCTTCACCCAGCGCTGCTTTCAGTTGTTCCTCGAGAACTCGAACTCGCTGTTGAAGTGCCGACAAGATATCACTAGGTTGATTCTGAGACTGCTGAGATGCCGCTGGTCGATTGTGAGGGAGGGCAGGCCGAGCGAATTGGCTTGATTGAGCTCGGACAAAGTTGGAGCTTTGGGTCTGGAACTGCTGGGAGGTGTATATGGGCTGGTGAGGTGGTCTAGCGTTGAATTGTTGTTGAGGGGGCTGGCCCATGGGCTGCCGCTTCGAATGGTCGACAACAGGGTTCCATCGTGGATTGGGAGGTGGAACTGAGCGCCGAGAGTCCAAGTAATAGCTTTGGGACGACTGGTTTTGTTGTAGATTGCCATCTACAACTGGCCTTCCAATAGGAACACCAGCATCATTCGTCACTTCGGTCGTATCAAGATCATCATCTTCAATCCAGACAATTTCTGGGGATTCGATCCGCGGACGTTCTGCCGACGGCTTCAACTGGGCTTGGGCTTGCGTGAGTTGTATCGCATTATCCTCGAGCTCCTGGAGGGCATTGGCAGGAATATCGTCGAAACCGTCATCGGAGAACTCGTCGTCGAGATCCATCTTTGATGGTTGATTTTATGAGAGAGGAGAGATCCATTGAACAAAAGTGTCAGGCTCGTTATTATTGAGTCATCTCGAATGATATCCTCAAATGATCACGGTTACGTGTAACAGTAAGAAAGGCTTTTGGAACGCGTCGCGAGGTCACGTGGGAGGTATGCACAGCATAATCGTGGCTGTTATTCTGCGCGGCCACAGTTGGAAAAGGTGAGGCGCAGCTTTTTGCGGAAAAGATGTTTTGAGCATGTGAAGAGCCAAGTGCGTCATGGATCTCGTCAAGCTTCCAGCTCTAACAGTTTGTGGAGAGACTCTCAAGGCCCTTGGACCCTTAAGAAATACTCGGCATACGTGATACAAAACGACCCTTCAGCGCTATGCCCTATTTTTAATGAAGTTGCAGATTGAGATACGCGTCTAAGACAGGGAGCGACATGAATTGATTGAGTGGAGGTTGCTAAATATTACAGGTTTGTTTTCTATAATAATTAGGTGCCATGCTTGGCGTTTCTAGCAATGTCTTTTTGTTAGGGCTTCTCGCTCATAATTACCGACATTCTTTGTAATCCGGACGAATCTCAACAGATCTATAAAATGGATACCCATAGACCGGGAGGGGTTGTCCCACAGCTAATCAGCCCCCTGTGTCTGGGTCTTCTCAATTTCCCAGCTATCAATAACGATGGGCATCTGCTTCTGAGGGTTAACAAAGCTTGCTGAGAGTTGGCAAAACTCAAGCAAGACATGCAAGCCGGGTATGCAAGTTCAATTGAGTTGAGATGTCACTCGGCGGTCTTCAAGACTCCGTTGCCCGCCTGACACAATTTAACACCGAAAGGAGACTGAAGAATCCCGCTGGAAACGCCGGATCACGTCAAGCCACAGCCGCAATGGCCGGGTGGTCGTTCAGGGACTCCATTGGTCCCTTCAAAGAATTTTGGGGTGGGATTTGATCATGCTGTTAGCCTGCATTGCGTAGGAGGTGCTGTAGCTTGTCTGTAGCTTACTTGGCAGAGCCAGAGGCAGCGTCACTGCGTAATACCCAATCTACCACCCACTTTTAGAAATGCTGCTGGATGGATGCTAGGCTGAGCTACAGGCCGGGGCTAGAGACGGCTTGACTTTTCAAACCACCATTTCCTGTTCTTCCAACCTCGTCACAACTATCGCGACAAGTGAGCTTCTTTGCCCACTCAACCGCGCACCATCTTTCGCTCTTTGAAGCACTCATCATCTGGCAACATTTTTGTGTTTGGCCTGGCTAAGCTTCTTCCGACCGTGACGATTTGTTTCAATACGAAGCGAATTATCTACTCCTGACCCCGTAGTTCACCCACCTCCCACGAACTTGACCCAGGGCTGCGCAACGACGTCACAGGTCGCTTGGAGCAAATTTTAGGGAACAGACAACTGTCTTTTTCACCACGGCTTCGGTTATAGCTGCAATCGCGTCAGCGACTCGAGCCTATCGCCCGCACGTTAGCCGACGACAACTTCATCGCCGAAACTTTTTGTAACAAGCCGCAATAAAACCTCCTGCGCCCTTTTTAGCGCACTTCGATTCCAAATATCAACAGCAATGGCTCGACCAAAGAGAGGGGTTAGGTTCCCTAACCGCAACGGCTCTGACGGGCGACGATCTAGCTTCAGCAGTGAGGATGGTGGCTCTCCAACCAAGCTCAAGTCTCAATCCTCGGGACAGCTGGAAACAGTGGACGAGGTAAGCAAAGTCAGATGAAGAGGCATAACCATATCCCAAGAACCTAGAGTGTCGCGCTCGACGAATTGCCAGTTTCTTCCCGGAATTCAGCTAATCACCGTTACAGAAGCAGCCTGCAGTCAACGAAAAGCAAGCCGAGTACGAAAAGAAAAAGGCCAACTTCATAACGCGCACTTTCTGGACCTTTGTCATGTTTGCGCTATTCTTCACCGCACTCTTCATGGGCCACATCTACATTATCTGCATTATTACCGCTGTCCAAATCGTCTCCTTCAAGGAAGTCATCGCCATTGCCAACGTTCCCAGCCGCGCCCGCTCCCTGCGATCTACTAAGAGTCTCAATTGGTACTGGCTGGCGACCACTATGTACTTCCTCTATGGCGAGACGGTTATCTACTACTTCAAGCATATCATTCTGGTTGACAAGGTCCTGCTACCTCTGGCCACTCACCACCGCTTTATCAGTTTTATTCTCTATGTGTTCGGTAAAAAACCCATACCCTAAGTTGCATTCTTGAAACTAACAGCGACTAGGCTTCGTTTTCTTTGTCACTTCTCTCCAGGCTGGTCACTACAAGTTTCAGTTCACTAACTTTGCCTGGACACACATGGCTCTATATCTCATTGTAGTCCAGGCCCATTTCATCATGAACAATGTCTTTGAGGGCATGATCTGGTTCTTCCTGCCCGCTGCTCTGGTCATCACCAATGATATCTTTGCCTACATCTGCGGTATTCTCTTCGGACGTACCCAGCTCATCAAGTTATCTCCCAAAAAGACCGTCGAGGGTTTCGTCGGTGCCTGGATTATGACCATCATCTTCGCCATGGTTCTCTCCAGCCTTATGATGCGATCCAAGTACTTTATCTGCCCTGTCAATGATCTGGGTGCCAACATATTCACTGGTCTTCAGTGCGATCCCAACCCAGCCTTCCTTCCCAAGACTTACGAGCTGCCCGAGCTGTTCTTCCTCCCCGACAATGCGAACTTTTCCATCACCATTGCTCCCATGCAGATCCATGCCCTCAACTTGGCTACCTTTGCCTCTCTCATCGCCCCCTTTGGCGGATTCTTCGCTTCCGGTCTCAAGCGCACATTCAAGATCAAGGACTTTGGCGACTCTATTCCCGGACACGGAGGTATCACTGACCGCATGGATTGCCAGTTCATCATGGGCTTCTTTGCTTACATGTACTTCCACACCTTCATTGCCATCCACAAGGTCAGCCTTGGTAGCGTTCTGGAAACCGCAATTACCAGCCTCAACCCCGATGAGCAGCTCGAACTCGTGAAAGGGATGGGTCACTATCTCCGAAACCAAGGTATTTTGGCTGAAGACGTAAGTGCCTGCTTCTAATAATAGTTTACTGCGTCTTACTCACAACCGACAGGCCATTGAATGTATCGACAATCTTCTACCCGTGAAGCAATGAGTCCTCAATGAATAAGTCGGGTCTTTTTATAAGGCGCATTTTTTATCATATTCGACTGGGCAATCACCCCTTTCCACTCACCCCGGCGTTTTCCTTAGTCATAGAGCTATAACACGAACTGTGCTTACGGAGCTTGTACGGTTCAAGCCAATTATTGAGCTGTAATATTGGGTATCGGGTAGCAAAGGCTTTATGCCTGAGTTCACAGGCGCGATTGGTTTTCTGTAATGAGCAAATAATGTCCGCACTTCAGGTGAAGGTGGCTGTGAGATATAGACTCCTTGTTGGCGTGGGTCAAGTCGTTAAAGCCCTGGTGGGAAATTCTACAAAAGTATTCAACATCTACTCTAGAAGTATTGCCAATGATATGTATTGCGTATGATCCAATCTACCTATAAACTTTTATCCGTGCGCCATCTAATGATTCCTCTATGTTCTGTTTCCCATTTTACAATCTTGGTCCTTACAGCTTGCTCTTACAATTCCCTTTCTCTTACAGAATCTTAGTCTCCCATCCTCCCTCGGCTTCGAAGATCTCACCGACCGCCTTGCCGACTTCTAAGAGGTGGCGGTCACGATATCGCGGTGCGACGAGGGATAGACCAATGGGCATGTCATGGTCACCCTTGAAGCCTGGTATGTTCAAGACTGGGGTATGAAGGCCCTACATGACCATTAGCTATCTTGAACTTCGCAAAGACTTTATCACTTACACTCCACATCGCACAGAAAATGTGGCTTCCTGTACTCTCAAGACCAACAGGTGCCTCATCAGGCACACTTGGCGTGATGACAGCTGCGTACTCCGAAGCAATCTTGTCAAACACAGGCCTCATGGCAGCTAATTTATCGCTAGCCTCCAGTTGCGTCTTACGAGTAAAATTATCGGCGTTCTCGACATGTTCGACCAAGACTTGGCCGATTTGGTCTTTTCCAATTCTGTATTCAGGTAGGAACGCCGTGCGACCCTCGGTATGAAGTCCAATGCGATACCATTCTGGTACATTATCGAATTCTTCAGGCAGATCAATCTCTTCAACCTTTGCCCCGTGGAATCTGAGCAGATCCGCAGCTCGGGCTAGAGCGTCTTGGGTCCCAGGACCAGCCATGGGCCAGACAACTGTCTTGCAAATTGCGAAACGTGCTCCTTCGATGCCTTGGAAAGCATACTCTTCATCTTCGTCTTCGTCATCCTGAAGAGCAAAAATATCCGCAAGGAGGACTAGGTCTTCAACACATCGTGCATACCACCCAAGAGTATCGTACATCAGAGCGTATATCTTCTGACCCTCCCGGGAGACGGAGTTCCAGGTTGGCTTGAACCCATATATCCCATTGAACGAGGCGGGACGAATCATGGACCCGCCTGTTTGTGTGCCAAGGGCCATGGGAACTTGAAAATCGGCAACAGCAGCGCCAGAGCCACTAGATGATCCGCCCGGAGTTCGTAGGGGGTCATGAGGGTTATGTGTCTTGGGGCCGACATGAATGGCAGCGAATTCGGTGGTGGTTGTTTTCCCTAATCTGTTAGTTGAAAGTGTGGTAGGGATAAGCAGAACACACCAAAGATGAGGGCACCAGCATGACGAAGAATGCGGACGGAAGCGGCATCTGTTTCGGGGAAATGCCCATCATATAGTGGCGAGTTGAACTGTGTAGGCATATCTATATAACAGTAAGTTCCATTCGTAGTGTTGTCAAGGGTCGACTTACCCTTCGTGTAAATGACATCCTTGACGGCGATGGGAAGTCCATGAAGAGGTCCTCTGTTCTTCTTGGGAAGCTCATCTAAAAGTCTCGCATGATGCATGACCCTCTTCTCATCCAGATATGCCCAGGCTTTGACATCTTCGTCGCGTGCCTTGATTCTTTCTAGTAAAGATTCCGCATACTCTTGGACTGAGATCTCATCAGCTTGGATCTTCGCAAGAGCTTCGGAAGCTGTGAGTCTCCATGGCTCAAGATGATGAATTTTGGAAGGTGACATCGCTTTTTCCTGGTCCCTTATTGTGGAGTCCTGCTTTATCATACAGCTAGTAATGGAGTTCAGACAGCCTAGTCTTATTTCCAATGCCCTGCCCGAGTCAATATCTCGAAAACATTGATTTAAGGAATTTCATCATTATTATATACCTTTTTTGTTCGCCCCTTAACACCTAGCCTCAGCTTCGGGCACTGATGCAACGTCTCTATTCTGTAGGCCGGTCGGTGAGAGTCCGTAGCCTATAAGACGCACGTGAGGAAGGCCTCAACTGTCAAAGGTCATCTCCTGAATCCGGGCACTAATGCAGTACGGGCCGAGCTGCCAACGGATGTTAGATCTCGATATGGCAATAGACGTACTTCTGGAAATACTCCGTTGTCCGTACGCCGAGACGTTTCTTTGTGTAACCCGGAGCGGCCCAACAAGATACAGAGTCGCCTCTTCCAAGTTGTGATTGGATTTTCCGGTGACTATCCGGTATGAGGCGATGATGCTGTTGTCGAAACTAGATGAAGGGTTGGGAAGGACAGCATAGACGGATTTGTTGGGCAGGAGACGCTAGTTAACCGGCTTGAAGAGGAGGTCAAGGCGGGATTATGCTTCTCGTTCGCTCAGGCATATGACCTCGAGGTGCACGAAGGCATCCAGCACAAGGTCCAACAGGAAGCTATTCCGGACCACGACGCAAAGATGCTCCTCGTTCTAAGGTTTCAGCTAGTGACAGTCTGCAGGGAAATAGCTTGGTAACACCCGGTTATCCGGTCCAGAGTCCGACATGGTGATGATAGGAGAAGTCAGAACAGGCTAGTCAAAGTTAAGAAGCAATCAAGGCCGAGAAGACTCTAGTTGAGACAGGGTTCGATGCATGAGGGGGATGTCACGGGATAGTGCTCAAAACTTCGGCACTTGAGAGGGATCTACAAAGGAATGTGAATCCTAAACTTAGCTACTAGAAGTCGAACTCGGATTGTATGGTCAAGCTCAGCTGAAGTAGGGATTTGAGGTCTGATTAGTATACTAGTGACAAAGACCCGACGCCACGTACCAGCATCCTGGTATCGCGTAAGAGATAGGTGAGAATAACCTCGTATATGATAGCTATTCCTTAGTTTGCTTTGCAGGCTGTTGGCAAGACAGTCAACGATTGGACATAACGTGAAGCCGTAGTCACATCGCCATTTGCCCCAACCACTTCATCATGACCTTTGTTTCTTTGTCTTCATGACGATGATCTCTCGGAAATAAAAGCAACCATAAACGATGATCCTTGACACGCAATTCCCTGCTTTACTTCGTCTCAAACCTTGTTGATGTGCTTTCTTTTCTTTTTCCTTCTAAAACATCTCCGCCATTATACTAAACAGGGCTATACCCTGTACCCCAGGAACCTGTTAGAAACAATTTCCTTTCTTTTTCTGTTTATCCTCTGTTGTTGGCAACGTCACTTTTCAAGGCCCAATCGCGTCGATCGGCTTCTGGAAGACCGGTGAGCCGGGGTAGTGGCGTCCAACTTCCCGCGAGCCACGCTGACAATCCATAGCGGCAAACCTTGTCTTGGCCCTGCTTCCGCAGATGAGGCTATTAGTCGGTGAGTTCAAGAATTCATGGCATAAATAGTGAGGCTTGAATTCATCAACATTGCCTACGTAGCCGAGCAAGAGATCTAATGCCGAGTCTCTTGCATGCTGCTGGCCAAGGCGTCGGAATACTACATCGGTGGAAACTGTAGATAGATGATCTAGATAAAATGAAAGTCCAGGCGATCATGAGCTAAGGAAGCTTCTCTCAACTCTAGTTTAATTGATAAGAGACATGGATATGGATGTGGTATCAGGGGTCTTATACGAGCTGCCATGCTCCGTAGCGACGATATGATCTTGCTAATCCTATGGTAGCTTTCCGATAGGAATGAAGAAAAACCAGCGCCTTGGCACCAGGCATGAGCCTTCTACTGCCAGTAGGTCAAATACCTCAATGGCCGTATCTCTGTATTGATTCGTCGTGTTCCTTGTATGAACAAACATATCATACGGCATCAAATGCCTTCCTCAGATGCTATCATTTTCCTTATTCGTGCATCGCTACTATTCGTAAAACGCCTTTATGCGGCTTTAGCGAGTGTAACGGTGAAGAGTTTTGCGTCCTGCATATTTCACGATAGCCACGACAAACATTGGCTGTAGAGGGGCGCTACGGCTTGTCATTTACGACAAGCAGATCTGATCGAATCAAGGTACCTAAAAGTGCCCTAGTTCAGGTCCCATTAACTTGCTGAGGCTCAACGGCAATGCCGATCCAATGTGACATCGAAAGTCATAGGCTATGACGATTGCCCAGCAGATTCCGCCTCATACGAGGCTTGATGTGAGGCTGTAGGTCGATATTAATAGCTCGCAACACTTGGTCTCACGAATGAGTACTCAAAATACGAGTGATACTTAAAACTGAGGCCTAATTTTATTTATTTTATGATCTGTTCTATCCATATCCATGTCTTCTCTGAGGTGATGCGTCTGTCATTTTTGTCCTCTATTTTTGTGGTGTAGAAGCTCCAGTCATGATAATTCGTCCGTCGACCACTGGCGCAATGCATGTTGTCCAATCAACCGAGTACTCGCCCTCTTTGAGAGGATCACAGATACTAGTCTTGACCCCAGCCTTGAGCGCCCACTTTGTCCAGAATTTGCGCATCAAGAGGATCTCGAAATCAAGTTTCGCGCCGTCAGGATCTTCTGGATCTTCCTCCTCGCGATCCTTCTCTTGCGGTTCCTCATCGCTACTTTCGTTGTCGTTGTGTGGTTTCATGTTAATGCTAAAGCGGCGTTTGAGGAACCTGCCCCAAGGGTCTTTTGCGTACTTTGTTACACTTTCAGTGCGCTTGTCCTTGGGTAGATTCTCCGCTACGGACTTGAGGTTGGGAAAGTCGACGTTGAAACTAGTTCGGACGGGTGAGACGGGGGTTTCGCATTTTTGGGCAACCTTGACCCAATGTTGGGCGAGATTTTTCCATCGTCCTACTGTCAAAAGACCCATGAAGTACTGACGCAACATAGCCGAGATGAGAATGCCATTTTCTTCTTCAATGATCTCCTCAGCTTGTCCACCCTCAGACTTGACTAGCAAGCTGGTGAATCCGTCTAACGTCACTGTCAGCATTCCGTTCTCTAACTTGACATTATTGTCAACTTACCCTTTCCTCGTCCCATATATCCTCGGGTGCAGAGCACATAGAGTTTTTCAGGTTCGTAAGGCTTTCCACCGATTTCCGCCCACAGTACTCTCTGCCCCCTAGGTCGGGAGGGATCAAACTCGAATCTAATATTGGAAACCTGAGGAAACCGACCTTCCAAAGCAGGATACATGGCTACACTGTTCTCCAGCGCGTCGAAGATAGCTTGGCCTGTCACTCTTAGCAACACTACAGGATCTTCGAATGGAAAGCACGTCGTGATATCCTTGATGCGAATTGCGCCTGGTGGGTAAATTTGATCGCCCCGAATAGTACCAGATGCCATGATAGTGCAATCAGCGCCGTGATGCTGTCGCATGACATCACACACAAAGTTTCCAATGTTAGACTCCTTAAGGCGAACTGTGCTGAAACGAGCGTCCAGAGGGGTAGCCGTGTACCCGATCGGCCTTGCCAAAGACTGGTTGAGCTTTGAGGTGAGTTCATCTACCGTTTTCAATGTCGAGGGGTCCTCCTCGATGGAAGAAACAATGTCTCTCCGCCAGATGTCAAAGTCCCACTTGGAGGGGTCATCTTCTTTACGACGAGCCTCAATGTAACTCAGGTTCTTGAAGTCGGTACCAGATCGAAGCACGTGGGTCCCATTGATGAGGCTGTGGGCGTAAAAATGGTCATGTCCGCCGAGGATGATATCAATGAGTCCTTCCGTCTGCTCTGCTAGTTTATTGTCATTTGGTTCTCGCATATGGCTGAGACAAACAATAATCTCTGCGCCATCCTCCCGCAGCTTGGGAACGAGTTCCTTGGCAACAGCAGTGGCGGATCTATACTCCAGATTGGGCGGTAAACTATTGATGGTCTCAAGCCACTCTCTCTCACCCAGGCCGATAAGGCCAACTTTGATGCCATTTGATGTGGTGATCATATGCGTCTTCTTGGCATGGCCAATGGGTGTGTCGCCGCCGATGTCATGGTCAATGACGTTTGCGAGCAACCAGGGGAATTTATTCTGGCTTGAAAGATGCTCAAACTGCTTGACACCAAAGTCAAAGTCGTGATTCTGTAATTTGAGGCTGGTTAGTTACCAGTCGGTCAAGGGTGGTATGACCTACCCACCCCTACACAAGAGCAATCCGTTCCAATCAGATCAAGAACGGGAACCATGTGTTGACCTGAGTCGAAGTGTCAGCATAAAGATATAAAAGCCATACTTCCCAGGGTGTATAACTCACCCTTGGTCACAGTACTCTCCAAGCTTGGGTTAAAAACATCTCCAGAAAAGAGTGTTAGGGCTTTAGGCTGGTCCTTGAACTGTTCGCCCTCCTGGTATTCGCGACACACGCTGATGAATCTTGGCAGACCACCCACAGGCTCGGCACTCGAAGGATCTAAGTGGTAGACGTCGTTATAGTGAATCAGCCTCAAATCGGGAGGTGAATCAGCTTGGCCCTGATGCTCGACACGGCCTGAGGCGAAGGTAACTTGAGGTTCCGCAGTGGGCTCTCCGGCCTCTGCGGGTGAGGTATCTTTGACCATTGGTAACAATATCAGTGATGATAAAATAACTGAGTTTATTTAGGATGTTTCTTCTTTGGAGGAACAAAAGCAGAATTCTTCAAAGAGCGGAGTGATGACAGATCCAAGGTAGCGAGGCGCAGCTGAAGCTCTACTTCTCTCCTCTCCTCCTCCTCCTCAAAAGTCCAGCGCTAACGGACGGCAGCTTGCAGGACGGCCCCAGGAAATGGATCCAGCAAGCCAGTAAGGCCAGTCAGCTCACGTGACGCTATGGATAGTAATGGCCTTGAATTACTTTGTGTCTGTTGATGATTTGCTGCAGAAGAAGCTTTGATGTTTGGGACCTGCGAATAACCAACGCAGCATGTAACGCTGACGAGGTGTCTTCAGCAGTGAATGGTGATTATCATTTTAACGTTGTGGGATATCCTGCTGACATGGCGTGCGGAAAAAGCAATTAATGGCTTAAAATACGCGGGAGAAAAGTGTAGCTGCCGGATGTGTCGGTGAATAGAAGGTCTGACAAACAGTAACTCAACGTTGGTTGTGATACTCGAAAATGCTTCGTCCCAAGTGGATAACACCTGGCCATTGACCAACATCTTATCCTTAATTACTAAGATCGAGCTCTACTTTTCCATTACCAATACTCGTCTTTTCATAGGCGACTAATATTTATTAGCTAGGCACCTATGGATGCTCAGGCCAAAAAGCCAATTGAGACAACAATTGCAATGATATAGGGTAACAAATTTCTCATGTCACTCGAGAATCTCTAAAATCCCAGGTAACGCACTCTTCTCGATCCACGCTATAATCACATCAGCAAATAACTTCGGCTTCTGCAAATTCCATGTATGCACTGCCCCTCTCACAACTGCACCCAATGATCCCTCGATGGGCATTTCTCTACCCATCCGCCTCACCGCCTCAACATCGTCAATGCCCTCTGCCGCAATCGCCAGCGTCTTTACAGGCAGTGACCCGATATCCTCCCATTTAAGCTCTAACAGTCCCCTGTCCACAGCACGAATTACATCCCAGCTCCTATTGCACCGCATTTCTTCAAGCAATTCTTCGTGGCGTCGCATACCGCGACCTTTGACGGCCACAATCATATACAGCCATGTTGGCACCAGTTCGAGAAGCACTAACATAGCATAGTAGGTGATGCTCGGGTAGCGGGCAACCCAAGCCCAGTGGCCCTCCATAGGATGCCCCGCGGTGACAATGGCAGAGAGGACCAGCTCAGGATGTTGCCGGCTGGTACGGAGAGTGATGAAAGCACCCATGGAAAGGCCGACAACGTGGGCCCGGCCGCCATGTGCGTGCCGCCGGATGAGCACGGCCACCCGCTCTGCCGAGCTGGAGATATCCGCAGGGAGAATGTGGCGGGATTGAGAATGACCGCTGATATCAGGGACGATAATGTGATAGTCGGATAGGTGAGGAATCACGTAGGTCCACTCCAGATGTGAGTTGAGAAGGCCATGAAGGAGCATCACTGTCGTGGGTTTATCTTGGTTAAGACTGATGAAGAACAGCTCTTGGTCCACTTCGACCGTTTCTGGTGATGCCATCTTTGTCTGGTCTCAAAGAACCTTAGAATTGGAAGCAAATTTGGCTGAAGTGTTGTCAAGATAAATGAAAAGGCATCATGCCATATTCTTTAGAGTTGTATGTTCAGCTGTGCTCAGCTGGCTACGCCGCAGTCATCCTGATCCATCATCACATCATACTAGATATAATCTATACCTACTGTAAGATAGACGAGATGCAATATTACCAACGCCGGCAATTATGAGAAAGAAAAAAAAGAAAAACTTTTCTTTTTCCGATCGAGGTTCTTAGCTCAAGAGTTTTGTTTCGCAATTGGGCCACCCTTCATGTGTTTTGACAGTGTAGTATTGATGATCATCACTATTGTTCCCAAACATTCGCCAAGATGTTTGCATCTCAGGGTGGCTACGTTATAGGGCTAGGAAACTTATCGCAAAGAGCCTGCAGCAAAGATGATCACACAAGTTTCATTCCAGGCTATGTGCCCTATTGTCGAGGATGATGATATCTCAGCGCAGTATCAGCCGCATTGTCAAGGTGATCATACGTAAGCCGTCGAGATACCGATCGGATAGTCATCGTTCCTGTTGCAAGATGGTTTCACCGTCTCGACGCCGTTTCTGCCACTACATTTTTCGCTTCATCTGGCGCCACCATCAACATCCACAAATTCTGCAACTAAGAATCGTAGACGAGAGGTTTGACTCAATCAACCTCCTGATCTTGGCGCTAGCGACCATGAAGCAGGCGAATTGAAAAGTCACCAGATGCCATGTTTCAGAAAACGCGGAAGAGAATTTCGCGAAGCGCCATGTTAAAAAACCCTCTGGTTTATGGAGAATTCCAAGTCCATGAAAAACGTCTAATAAGAGTTGAAAATGAAGCCATCACCGACTCACAATGGACTGACGTTGACAGGGAGCGCACCCAATAGCCACCAGATCCAGTGCCGAAAGCTAGCGGGCGAGACGCCATGTAGAACAGGGGTCATGTCCTAAAAACCCCTTAGCTAAGGGCAGCCGTTGCCCCTAGCGGTCCCTGGCTCGGGGGCCATGCTCATGCAGGTTAGGGTGACCGTTGGTAGGTCTGGGCTGGGATCTTGGCTGACAAGGGTTGGATATTGAAGATATTTCGACCGTATCAATGGATATCGTGAACTTCTGAAGATGATTTTGAGGAGAATATGGCCTGATGAATAGAATGACATCTGAAAAACTCCCGCGATATGTTTCTGTCTCAGCGTTTCACTAGCCAAGCCAGACAGAAACTAGACCTTTTGGCTCCAAACTCGCTCTCTCCCTAGTCCCAACCTGAAACGACCTCATCCACCACACTCACCAGATTCACTTCAAGCTCTACGCTGCTTGGCCTGCTTGGCCTGGTTTCTCGTGATTGAGTTTGCAGTCATGTCCACGCTAGTCTCCACCCCCCGATCTTGACACCGCCACAACAAGGGAGCCTAAAAGAACCAAGATCTTGGCCCTGCCTGTGACAAGCCCAGAACACAGACGAGACAAGCCTGTCACTCGTCAACGTGATATGTGTTTTGTTATTACCATTGTGAAGCACAACAGCCGTCACGATGCCAGTTGATGTCACCTATATCGCCAATATCGACTCGATAGCCGCTCACAGCCTCACAATTCCATAGTTTCAACCGCTCTTCAACCAACCAGATAACATCAACTTCAAGTTCCAAAGCATTCCCCTTGCAACCGCCAGTCCCACGATAGCACGTTCCCCAATACCCTCTCTCCAGCTAAAAGGACCTACTGTGCCGTTCTACCGGGCCCCATTACTGCTTTCGATTCTTCGCCCCTCCCTTTCAATCTCGTTCTTTTGGCTGTTAAAAGTCAAGTCAGTCCAGGTTGGACTTGGTCTGGTACGATTTGAGCGGCGCGTGGGCTGGTCCCCATTTTTTTCTCTTCGTTCCCCCTTGTTCTCTTGTACTTCTTTTTATTCCTTTTACTATTAGACGATCTGCCCTTTGGCTGATCTTCGATGCTTTAACTTATTTTGCTTCCTTGTCCTTCTTTCCTTACTCCATATCTCTTATAATAAGTACGGATCGTTGCCGGTGGTGGAGCTACCTTATTGTCGCGAACGACTTCATTATTGGGATTTTGAGATACTTTACCCACTGAATTCAGCTCAACGCATATAATCACTCTACGGCAGTGGTTCAATTACAACAATTCTCACCGCAGGACGGAAAAAGAAAATTATTCTGATAAATTGGACAAAAAAAAACAGACAGCGGACTGGAAACCGCTACGGATCACGGTCTCACGGATAGGAAAACGGCCTACGGAAATCACTCAGACAAAAGATACGCAGCGCACTCAGAAAGAGCTTGGAAGAGAAAGCACGAGAAATGGCTTCGGCCTTGTCAATTCGCCTCGCGGCAACAGCCCTTTTCGCCCTTTCAGTAACAGCACAGTCATCACCCGCCATTTCTATTGACTCTTTTATTCGAGCAGCCGATGACGTCCTTCACCGGCCATACGTTTCCCTACTATCAACGCCGCTCGCTGAGCGTGACGGGAACGCCACAGTCGATCAGCTTCCTGCAGGAGATGTTCCTTTGACAAAGGATGGGTCGTTAAACATCACAGCCTGGAACATGGACAC
This sequence comes from Fusarium algeriense, assembly GCA_002982035.1. Classification (NCBI taxonomy): domain Eukaryota; kingdom Fungi; phylum Ascomycota; class Sordariomycetes; order Hypocreales; family Nectriaceae; genus Fusarium; species Fusarium algeriense. The sequence continues at coordinate 41,007 of PVPY01000069.1, forward strand.
GAATGCTGCATGCCGCTCAGCCCTTGGTGGTCTTCACAAGAGTACAAATCCTTCTGGGACATGCGTGTGCTACAATCTTCCTTCACTGGATGTGAAGACAGGTGTTTTCGAGGCTGATATTCGACTGTATCAAGTATCTCAGCCCAGAGGTAGTTTTGCAGCTGTTGCACCAGAGGACATCAACGTTGGAATTTCATATAGGGGTGCCAGTGTCATGCCAATTCAGCCTACGGATGTTAACGGCACAGGCCTCACGGGTGGAAAGCCTGGCATAGGAAAGAGAGAAGAGGGAATGCCGCTCCTACAATCATATATATTGGTTGGCAAAATTGATGCGGCCAAGATGACGGATAATATGACTATGTAAGTTCTCACTCTCGCGTCTCACTCCATTTTAGCATAGACTGACTTTCTCAGGGACGAGCTCGAATACCATATCATGCCAACTCTCACACTCACCGCCCGCAACAGCACAGGCAGTGTCATCCGTACCAATGTCTCCATCAACGAAGCCGCTTTTCTCACTGGCGTCTTCTCCCAAGATGTAGTAATGTCCGACTTCGCTATGGCCTCAGCTGCCGTCGACGACCAGGTTGCCGCTCTCAAGAACGGCACTGTTGCCTTTGTCCTCCCAGGCGTACAGCTCATGGTCCTTCCTATCGGCCTTATCATCACGAGCGTCTGGCTGCTCATCTTCGTTGCAGCTGTTGGCTTCGGCACATATGAGCGCTACAACTACGCTCTCATGTATCGACGCAGACAAGCTGTCACCATGCCCAAGAAGGCGACAATATGAAACAGAATATGAAGTTGGGATTTAATTAAGCGAGCTTTCCATTACTGTTACGGCCATGCATAGCGTTGTCGACTCCTTTTTCTTTACTACTTTAACTCTTATAAGCATGTCATTTCCGCCATGCCGATATTTCAGGCAAAATATGTTTTTTTTTATTTTTTTTTATAGTTGATATCCGACCTCCCACGGTCCCTAGATTCACTTCCTACACTACGACAATAGATAGTCTCATAGCATCAATCTCCAAGCCGCTGAATGGTTGAACAATCACCCACTAACCAGTATAAACTTCATCCCCATATTCGGCATCTGCGGTGAAATGTCAGATGTGGGACGATTTACCTCTACATGAAACACCAGCGTAAGGTATTTACCCCGGGAATCCCTCTTTCCGGGACCCTTGTAACTTCATGTTGTGTCAGCCCGTCGGTATGCAAGCTGTAATGAGATTCTTGGTATCGTAATATAACATCTGACGTGGCCATGCTAAGGAGACCATGGGCTAATCGCACAACTGTAACAACTCCAACGCTGCAAGGACTGTCTAAGACAAGTACAAGAAAGATTGAATCATAGCAAAGGAGTTCCTCCAACTCCCCGAAAGCCACACCCATGATCAAAACGCCGCGTAACAGATCATAACTTCAAATTACGAGATTGACAGTCTCCTCTCTGCACTTCTCCATCTCCCTTTGGCCCAGAGGAAGCATTCTGTAAAGACCATATACCACCCTGTCACCATCCAGAAAGACAGGATAACCCCCAGCCCACCCATGAGTCGTGCATCGACGATACTCCGTGCCATTGTTTCGCGTATGGCATCATTCATCATAAGCCACCCATAGATTGGGATAAGCGGTTCCTGGGACTTGAAACGTGATGATAGCCGGTTTGTTGGACCGTCTAGCTCTCGCTTCCATTCCGAGATGGTGTCCGACATACGCCAGGCCACCTTGTTGTTAATATTCTCCCATGTCATCTCGCATGCGTAAGATCTTGCGGCATGGCCCATCTGAGCACGAAGATTGTGATCTAGAGCAAGTTTCATGGCCTTGGCTACAAAATCGTCGAGATCATCTGGTGAAATGAGAAAGCCATTACCTCCTTGCTTGACAATGTCAGACGGACCCCCTTCATCGCGAGCGATGACAGGAACGCCACTGGCCATGGACTCCAAAACGACGAGGCCGAAGGTTTCTGTGACCGAACAGTGCAGGAAAACATCGCCGCTCGCATAGGCAGTAGCGAGATCCTCCCCGACCTTGAATCCGGCAAAGACCACCTTGCCCTTTTCTCTCAGGGGATCGAAAAGCTCTTGTACTTCTTTCTCAACATCGGGGTTGCGGTTGCCACCTACGATGTAGAGTTTGAAGTTAAGTCCACGGGCATCGAGCTCCTTTGCAGCCTTCGCCAGGAAATCGAATCCTTTCTCGCCAGCGATGCGGGAGACTGTCACAAAGATAATCTCGTTGTTAGGGGCCAATTGTTTTCGCAGTCCCTCGTTTCGCATCCGAGGGTTGAACAGTTCGGTATTGACCCCCCGTGTCAAAACTTCCAACTTGTCTTCTGGCACCTTCTGGCTCACTAAGTATCGTTTCACAAAACTCGAAGGGTAGAAGATAGTCTTGATTGAGGAGTGACTGAAGAGGTAGCTCTGGACAGCTGCGAAGGCAAAGACAGCAACGTGGCTGAGAGGGGCTGGAAATAAGATAGAACAATACCCGGCGAGATCGGTCTGAAAATTGCAAATGACAGGTATTTGCTTCTCCTTGGGCTGCTGTCGTAGTTGAAGCATCACTTGGAAGCCGAGACTTGCAGGTGAAGCTAGGTAGATCAGATCGGGTGGAGTATCATCGCCAAACGTTTTCGAGTACAAAGTCGAATTGCGCACCGGGTATACGATAGAAAGCTCGGGATTGAACGGGAGAGGATATCCAGTTACTCTGACTTCGGGCTGTTTATCCGCAGGGGACATAGTTGGTGATGGAGGCGGCGTAAAGGTATTATGCTCTGTGTGGTTGTGTGGCGCAACCACGGCGACTTGGGCTCCGTGTGCCCTTAGGTGGTTAACAAGCATCAAAGTCGTGCGACTAACACCATTGACAGGACCGAAAGACTCGGTGCAGAGAAGGATTCGCTTCCCTTTAAGGGTATCAGGAAACTTGGAGAGGTCATGGCTAGGATAGCGCGGCTGAGTAACAGACGGCACTTCAGCAAGCATGTTGTTGATTCACAGCAAGTGCTTCAAACAAAAGTTATCGTGAAGATATCAAGTGAAACAGAAAAGAGGCGGAACGCGACTCTTTTCTCTTTCAGAACATTGGAGTCACAAACAGGCATTGGAAGAAATGACTCGCACGTGGACAGAAACAAGGCCATGAGAACGAGACAATGCACCATTGGAAGCACATGAGGCGCAGATTTTGGTACGGACGAGGCTGCAATATAGGCCAGAGTCAACACCACGAGGAGGGGTTGTTGGATGCAGTTCGTCGATCGTAAGGAACCAGTCTGGTGGGGGAGGGGCAGATGGAGGAGTTGATCTTGCACCGATGTCATAGTGTAAACGAAAATACAGCGTTATATTGATGAATTAGTTGGTTGTTTCTGTTGTAAGGAGTGTTTGGGAAGTTTGTCGTAACTTGCGAAAGGTCGAAAGGATCATTGACACTTGTTCTGATCATCACAGGAGCTTCAAACACATGAAAAGATACTTCTCCGGTGCCTGCGGCATGTACTATCATGCAATCACTTGATTCCAAGATTGGGGAAACAACTGCCGGTCTTGTAGTAGGATTCCAGTAACAATAGCTCAGCCTGGACGATATGCGATGTCCTTTTGGGTTGGACCCTGTCATAAACCATTCGCTGAGATCTGTGTCGTTGAGGATCCGCTGTTCTGGGCGCGCGTGGTGGACGAATCAGACGTCTCGCCAATATCACATTGTCCCAAGACGTTCAATCTGCCAATTATTAAGACATCGCGAATAGCCATGGCAATTTTAGCCCCCGTGGTCGAGCTGATCCAGACCATTGGTGGCGTTTTTTTCTTTCTCTTTCTTTTTTTCTTACCATACCAGACACTATTGGCATCGGATCTCGACTCGTGACAGACTCATCTCAGCTTGAAAACAAAATTGTCAGCAGTCAAAACTAAGTGTTTGTAAGACATCGGGAATGGACGGAGCGCCTCTAATACTTTCAACCAGCAACCATGGGTTGTGAGCGGGAGCTTTCGGCATGGATTGGTGGCGCCATTGCGTGAGCCTTTTAGGCAAAAGCAGATTCGTACTCCACAAGGCTCCAAGAGAGATGAGCAACAGTTTTCAATCAAAATGGTTGGCGGTTAATTTGCTGAGAGAAGGAGATTAAATGAGGAAAGAAACATGGTAGGGAGAATAGAAATCCAGCACATGTAACATCACGTGGGCACTCTTGTCATCTTTCCCATCTCAACTACCACCACGTTGACTATATTCCGAATGAGTAATAGGTTGGTCAAAACCTCAAAGAATCAAGCAAGAGAAGGATCATTTGTTTGTTCCAAATGACCAGCCGTGTCGCGAATGAGACTTCATACAAGATGTTTGCGTCGATACATCTGGAACGGCGCATAATTGAGGCTTCCAAGCTGGAGAAAACTTGACAAGGGCATGTCAGAAAATCGCGCCGCTGCCTTGTTATACCATGACTTATCCTCCTGGCGATCCAAGCGAAGTGGAAATCATCAGTGGTGATTCCCCCTCTCACCGAAGGATTGAATAGAGTCGCTTCGCGGTGATAAACATCAGATGGTCTATTGTTTAGGAACCTGCCGATATGCCTAGCAAGCTCGAATGATGATGGAATCGACGACGGGCCGATCCACAACCATAACTAAAATCCTCACATATCCATAAACATGGGCATTGAACTTCTGTGGATGTATGAGCTGTCTGTCTTGCTGTTACTCTGTACAGACCCCGTTATCTTCCCGTCTTGGCTCACCAACCCTGTGTGCAGCAGGAAGCTCATGATGCAGAAGTCCCCTGACATCATGACATCCAGCATTTAATAGTCGCTGCTGGAGACTAATAAATAGAGTGGGCATGGGGTTAATTACTTACAAGGGTCTATGATATTAGCTTAGTGGGATGCCCACCTGATGACAATTGGAGGCTCAAGATGCACCAACAGAAGAACGGCATCTTGCTGTACCGATCAACGAACACTAAGTCAAGTGCATATACCCTTAAAGATTAGAACTTCGCACATCCTTTGGTAACAGCTCATCCACCAGCTGCTGGCAGTCCAGCCACCGAATGTTGCTGATCATGGTCTGTTGGTTGACAAATTAGCGTTCAGCCGCAATTCAATGCTTGGGGTCAATGCAGAGAGGCTGGAGATTAGCCTCTATGATAACATGAGAGATGAGAATCTATACGTATATCCATACAAGGACAAGTGGCAAGCTCTTGGCGTCACCTAAACAATCTTCTCATAGACTATTGTCCGCTCCAAATATTCACCCTCAGTTATGAGTTCTGAAAAAGGAAGCCAGTCAAAATAATGACAAGTCAAATGGGAACCATATGATTATGAGAATTGTAATAATCAATTAGCATCTTAGCCGCGCCGATCACGATGAGTTGTTTCAGAATAGGCTGATAATTATCGCCAAGCTTAAGTTGAACGTCGCCTCGTCCAACATCTAGCAGACTATTCGAATGGGATTCTAGGGAAAAAAATCCGAGGGCTTGCGAAGCATCGCGAGAATGTACAGTATGGCTTGATTCTATTCCTGTCCCTGTCAGCGCTTACATATGCTACGGAGTCGACCGAGTAAGCACAGTGTTTTTCTTCTTTCTGATTCGGCAAGACTCCGATTTTTCTTAGCAACGGGCATTGCAAAATGTTGAGTTACATATTCACTACCCCTGAGGCGCGACACTCCATCGGCCGACCCGGCATCGGGTGAAATGAGACGAATCGATATTACGGCTGCTCACTCCTTCTGGGCATTGGCCGCTATCATGGTTTATTAGTTGTCTTGCAATTAGTGTGAGGGTCGCTAGATGCTTGATACTCAAGACGCTGTCTGAGACAAGTACCCATGGAATTGGGTTTTGCTTCTCAAGCGTGCCAGTCCATAGGCAATAGTAATACTCTAATGTCTTGAACACTTTCATCCCTGATATTAGAAAAAAGACATGTATGCAGTTAGCCTTCACCGTCTCGACCCTACCTCCATTAGTCGCCTCATCATCACCTTTTACATGCCATGCCACTTCAACAGGGGGTTGTGGCTTGGTATCCGTTGTAACGAGTCGTTGCAACAGAGAGGACTAACCCCTGTCTATCAGTTGGTCGAAATCTCGGCAACCTCAAGAAGTTGACTTGATCTTCAAATCATGTCAGCCTCGCAGGAATGATGATGTCGAGTGTGAAAGGATAGTTATCAGGCGATATACGGAGGGCGCATTCCGCCGAAAATTCTGCATCTCATGTTCTGATTTCACGAGCACACCAAGTTCTTTTTAAAGTCGGTTAGCTTGGCGAGGCTGAGTGCAACAAAGATCAACCTTTTCCTCCTGTTGGCGATTGGGAATTGTTATGATGACAGCATCGCCTGTGCACCCTTGTATGGCGAATCGACGGCGGGAACGGATCGTTTCTGTAAGAAACAGTTTGGTCTGGTCTCTTCCCGTCCCCAGCAAATAATACTGCAGGGCATACAGTAGCGAAGAGTCCATGTTCCGCTTTCCGCTTGATGGCCTGGGTGACATGAGGGACAGTGCGTTGGACAGTGCATAGCCGGGATGTGGACCCTTGCTATTGTACCCGTTCTTCCTTGTAAGAGCAATTGGTGGGTTGTTTGCTTTAGACTAGGTACCTAGATTCTGATAATATTGGTTGTTAGTCTAATTAAAGATAGTGAATGTGTCCACTTGAAGATAACCTCATATCCTTTAAGTTTGATGATCTGAGACTAGTGAGAGCATTTATTGTTCCGAGTCATAGTTCGTACCTATGCATAAAGAATAAACTCACCGACAAGCCTACCTAGTCAACAGTCACCAACACTCAAATATATAAGCTTAGCCAGGCAAGGGATGTGGGGGTTGTAATAGAGGGGACCTGGTTTGTGCGGGAGTGGAGGGGCTTGCGCAGCCTTGTAGTGCACCGTGCCTTATCTGATGGATACTGTACTGTACTATTGGATCATTTCTCGATTCAATTCCAGGGCCCTGAGCACTCAAAAGTACCCTTTTCACCGGGTTGCAGTGGCCACGGTACCTGCATCCAGAACTCCCCTCCGTGAAAGGTGTCTCTGTGCCCCTGGAATCCCTGAAAATCCAATGGATCCCGGCCCCTCCAAGAATCGACACAGGCCGCTCCGCTCCCTTGAAAAGTTGGCGGCGGGCGGGCAAAAAGTAGCAATCAGAGCTAATGGGAATAATCTCACCGCCTTAATTTCTCATGCCAAAAGTCACTCCCCAATCGTTGCGTGGCTTCAGCGGCTGCCCCTCCACCACCAGCCTTTGCCTTGTCTCCCTCCATCCTTCTCCAGTCCCCTCCTGAGCAGAAGGAAAGTAGTGCCCCCCTTTTTTCCCATTAGCTCACCTTAACTGCAACGTTGAAGTGGGAATATCTTTTCTAGCCTCCCTTACATCTGCTGTCTTTGCTTCCACCTCCTTTATAAACCTCTCCATTCCCTCTCATCTCTCCCCAAACCCTTACACTCGCTAGCATTCTACGTGTGTCGGTTCGTGACCTCGTTTGCGCGCTTCGTTTATACAGATTGTCTTTTGTCTTGTCTGTAATACCTTCATACCGCCTCCAATCATCATGTCTTCAAACGGTACTCAGGAGGCCCCCATTGAGGTCCGCCGCATCTGCTGTGTTGGTGCTGGTTACGTTGGTAAGTTGCAGAAACCTTTTCCAGACGACCCCTCTTGAGGGGACGAACAGCTGGTATATCGAATTTTGGAGAGTTGTGATAATGCGCTCAATATCATGACTGCGCTTATCAGCCCCTCTGAATGCTATACACCGCTCCAACGATGCAATTGAGTTCAACCAAACTAACAAACTTCACACAGGTGGCCCTACCGCTGCCGTCGTCGCTTTCCAGAACCCAAACATTCAGGTCACTGTCGTCGACCGAGACACCACCCGTATTCGCCGTTGGAACTCCCGCCACCCCCCAATCTACGAGCCCGGTCTGCATGATATCGTCCGAATTGCCCGTGATGGCGGCCGACCTACTAAAATCTCAAACGAGCCTACCACCGACAGCGAGGGTTCATCTGCTGAGGAGGGTGAGATCGCCGTTGCTGAGCGCAAGCCCAACCTGTTCTTCTCCACCGACATCGCCAAGCACATTGGCGAGGCCGATATCGTCCTCGTTGCCGTTAACACACCTACCAAGTACCGTGGTGTTGGTGCCGGAAGCGCCACCGATATGACCGCTTTTGAGGCCGTTACTGGCGTCGTTGCTCAGTACGCCCGCGAGGGTGCTATCATTGTCGAGAAGTCGACTGTTCCTTGCCGAACTGCTCAGCTTGTCGCTGATACTGTAAGTACATAGTCAATGTTGGAACAGAGGAGTGGTCAAGATGCTAACAGGAGTCTAGCTTAACATGCACCGCCCCGGTGTCCATTTCGAGATTCTCTCCAACCCCGAGTTCTTGGCTGCTGGTACTGCTGTCAACGATCTCCTCTACCCTGACCGTATCTTGATCGGTTCTGCTCCTACCCCCTCGGGTAAGCGAGCTGCCGAGGCTCTCGTCAAGGTTTACAACGCTTGGATTCCCCGCGAGCGCATTCTGACCACCAATGTCTGGTCTTCCGAGCTCGCCAAGCTGGTTGCCAACTCTATGCTGGCTCAGCGTATCTCCTCTATCAACTCCATCTCTGCCGTCTGCGAGCAGACTGGTGCTGATGTTGACGAGGTCGCCCGCGCTGTCGGCGTTGACCCCCGTATTGGTAACAAGTTCTTGATGGCTGGTATCGGTTTCGGTGGCAGTTGCTTCAAGAAGGACGTTCTCAACCTCGTCTACCTTGCTGAGACCATGGGTCTTCCTGAGGTCGCCGAGTACTGGCGCCAGGTTGTTAAGATGAACGAGTACGCTCGTGACCGTTTCTCCAACCGTGTCATCAAGTGCCTCAACAACACCCTTGTTGGCAAGAAGGTTACCATTCTTGGTTTTGCTTTCAAGAAGAACACCTCCGATACCCGTGAGGCTCCTGCTCTTGAGATGATCAAGACACTTCTCGAGGAGCGTCCCCGTGAGGTCGCTGTCTTCGACCCCTGCTGTAACCCTCTGGTTATCAAGGCTGAGATCAAGGAGCTCCTCGGACCCCTCGCCGAGGGCCACAACATCACCGTCCACGGCAATGCCTACGACGCTTGTGAGTCCAGTACCGCTATCATCATCGCTACTGAGTTCGACGAGTTCCGCAACCAGCCTCCTCCCCCTCCCGCCCCTACGCCTGCCGTCCAGTCCAAGACCATTGGCCGCAAGCCCAACCCCAAGGCCGACCCTCGTCCTTTCGAAAACGGCACCCCCAGCGCCAACGAGCTTCTTGCCCTACACAAGCACCTTGTCCAGCGTCCTGATGTCCAGTCCCAGGACCCTCTTGACCGCTTCAACGTCGAGCCCAGCTGTGAAGATGACTGTCCCGATTGCATCCAGGAGCGTGAGAGCAAGGACACTGGCTTCGCCACTGGTATGGGAAGCTCCGAGGAGTACAAGCCCAAGGAGCGCGTCGACTGGGTCCGCATTTCTCAGAGCATGGCCAAGCCTCGCTGGGTCTTCGATGGCCGTGGTGTCATCGACTCTCGAGAGATGGTCAAGCTTGGCGTTCGCGTCGAGAGTGTTGGTCGCCAGCACCGCTTCTAAACGTCTCACCTGGATATGAGACACAATCTTTTCGACGGCCGACCTTTTAGATTTCTTTAGTGTATGAATTCGTCGATTGTTGGCTAAGATTATACCGTTTTTAATAAGCATGAAATGACATGGACGTGGTTGATGAGACACGCCGAATTACATTGGAAGGACAGGGCGGGGTGCTATTTACATGCACGGCGTGAACAGGTGAAGAGGTCTACTGGATATAGATTTAGATTTGAAGTTGTTAAAAATGCGAGAGCAATGATTTCTGTTACCTTCTCTCCACATCGATCATGGTAGTCCGGCCTATAGCAACTGTTTGGTGACCAACAAACTACCCCATGTCTCACTCAGTTAAGCTTAAGGTTGAAAACAGCTAATTTATTTTATCGCGATTCGGCTATCAAGCTCCTTATCTATCATCGTGTTCGCGTCAGTCAATTTGTTTCATGACTAATCCACCACGATCCTGAGACGAACCTTCAACCACCGTGTTTCAGCCAATTGACCAGCCGTCTCAACTCTGAACCTCTAGTGTAACAAGCTATTACCGGAATACCACTTGTTTCTCATACCCAGCCGTCATGTTCCCTGCACGAACGTTCTCGATCTTGCTCCACGTAGCATCGTGCCCTGCACTTGATACAGACTAACACTCTCCTTTGGGTACGCGTTTCACCATGCATCGAGGAGTACCGTCGTCGTGGTTCGCCTCCTCATGCTTCTCGAGACATTTGTCGTCTTTGTCTTCCTGTTGAACGGGTGACATCTTCGCCTCGCTACCATACGCTCTTTAACCATATTGGTATCACTTTTGTGTTATCCTGGGGCTGTGCCTCTATATTCTTTCGCTTATTATTCAATTGCTGCGGGCGGCTCATCTTGTCTTCGAGGCCTAAACGTACGGGCCACCATCGTCGACCTGCGATCGCCTTGGAGTTAATCGAGGCAGCTATTCGTCGAGATGAGGTTGTCATGGGCCAGGCAGGCCGCAATTACGGGCCTCGTCGCCGTCGCCATTGCAGACGTCTTGCCGCCGGACGATATCCCACTTATGTGCGTGACGATCTGTGGTCCAATCGTCGAGTTGACAGCAAAATGTGATGTTCATCATCATCGGCTCGCGAAGCGACAGCCAATCCCAGAGTGGGTTCCAAAGTTGGCCGTGGAACCGCACGAGGAGGATGGCTTGCACAAGAGAAGCTTCTCTATCATCAGAGCCGCACCAACGTCGTTTCCGCCACAGTTCACGCCTGAAGAGAGCACGTCAACGTCAATGTCAACTTCGACATCAACGTCTATGTCCAAGTCAATGAAATGGGCAGCGGATGCTACCAGTGCTGAGGAGCAGACGTTTACGATGAGACGTACCGTGATGAGTTCTTCGTTTGTCAGGCCGGTAACAACTCCCCCTACCAAGACTTCTCAAGGTGACCCCTCTATGGCAAGCATGACAAGTTGGGGAGCTAGTTTGCAGACCCAGTCTTTAGTACCAGAGGACGATCCTGAGAGGGAATGTGTGTGCAACAATAAGAGCTTCGATGTGGCCAAGATCGCAGCGCTATGTCAAGACTGCATCGTTGTCGATGGACACAAGCAAAACAGTGAGTCCCCACCCTTACACTTTGTAGATAAACTGCTAACGAAACAGATTTGGATATCATCATGCGGTCATGCGGGTTTGAAGAACGAACTTACACTCCCGAGCAGGACAGCGTGGCGGACAACGTCCGGGTCGAGGCGACGCGGCCGAGTACCATGGGTATGAAGCAGGAGCCAACAAATGCTGGTGCTGGAATAGAGCCTGGTGGTTACTGGATTATTATTTTCACTTCATTGTTTGGGATCGCTTTGGCGACATAGGTTGCGTGGACTGGTAAAACTTTAGATATCTAGATCATAGCGCTTGCGACAGCTTTCCTTTCTCACTTATTATATCATATTTTAGATAAAACACTCGCTGGATGAAGATTCTCTTACCGAAGACCATCATGTGCAGTTTGTGGCAGGTTCAGAATCGATCTTCATCCTTTTGTGAGACAGATAGAAACAAAGTTTACAATTAATCTATGTCTATGATCGCTTCGTCTATATGCAACCTAATGCCAACATTAATAACCCAGGTGAAAAGACCGGGTACGTAACAAATACATCTTCAGAGTCGTGAGCCCACTCGAAGTCCATGATGCATACACACTCTTGATACTTAAATGACCATGACAGCCATAGCCGAGGCCACGAGAAGCCCCTATTGCAACGTCAGTACATCTCTTAAAACAAAAAAGGTTCGGATCTTACCATTCCCCACGCACTAGGCCACGAGCAAGAGGCGCCACTATCGGTATCCTCGATTCTTGCGACCAACTTGTCTCCGACACCACTGAGACTCTGTTCAAAGTCTTTGAAGTTTTTGGCATCCCAGTCGGCGCCATCTTCACCTGGCACAGCGTCACTACCAGGGAATGCGATATACAGCACATCATCTTCATCGTGGCCGTTGTCGCCGTTCATGGAGTCGCCGAAGCAAGCTGTTGCGAGGGAGATGGATGCCTCTCCAACCATGGCTTCATCGCCGTCGTCGCCATTCTCATCGCCCCAGATACCGTAAAACTATCACAGTCAATCCTAATTCAGCAATGAATGAAAAGGAATGGCCTACCATTTTGTCGCCGCATACAACAGCCATCACACTCAAAGGCTTGATACCGTGTTTTTGCGCATCGAAAGTCGGCCAGTTCTTCTTCGTACCCACATTCCCGAATACCACGTAAGGATGGATATTGGCATCGAGGTCCTTCTGATCTGCGCCATACGACTTGAGCTGGTCTTGAAACGACGTGACAGATTGTGTGTCGCCTGATGAGCCACATCGTCCATCGTCTGCAGAACTTCCCTGTATTCCATCGCAGTCGATATCCATATTGACAAGTTTCCCTTTTGTGCCTTGAAGATATATGACATTGTAGTCTTTTAGATGATCGCCGCAGTAGACGTACGCTGCTGCTGATTAGTCGCGGTAACGGATGCGGCAATTGCAAGGCTTACAGCCATCGTCGCCGTCGGCGCTATGAAATCCTTCGGCGAGAGTATCATTGCAAGAGCCTTGTTTTATGATGCTCTCTTTGAAAGCCTTGATATTATCGGGGATATCGCGACAGGAAACCAAAGTGGCGATCGATGCGAAAAGGAGAAATCGGAGGGAACCCATGTCGTTGAAACTGCGACCGAAATGCAATGCAATAGCGAACGTGGGGAAAGGTCGATCAGTTTAATCGAAGTGGTTTAACTTTATATTTAAATGCTTGAGTACTCCCCCAGAAATTTCGGGGTAAGAGTGTTCTTATTCAACAGGCCATTGTTCAGGGCACGGCTAATATTTACTTGCATGCAACGATCCTCGTGCAATTTACTCGGAACCAAAAGTTCTCCTTTAAAGAGTTGCAAGCTGACGGCTGGGCTCCTTCCAAGGGTGCATTATTCCCCGCCAAGGCGGGTCGATCTGGTCTAGAACAAGAATTTACTAGCATTAAGCATATTTATAACGTTGGAGCATCGGCTGTCGTGTCGCTTTTATAGAGCGAGATCTTGCAGATTAGGATATTAGTCCGCCGACTTAAGATCTAAGTCGGTATGGCTCTTGTTTATCGTATCACTGCATTTTAACGGGCCCAGTAATGCTTGACGGAAGAGACGGATCAGGCAAAAGAAGCTTGGATTGTTTTGCTGGAGCTTTTGGTTGTGAGCTTGTGAAACAGGGTTACCCTATGTTTTCTCACCTGAACCAACACATTCAGATATACAATAGCCGTCCAAAGATAATTGAGTCCGGTCCTTGATTGATCTGATTGCCCTTTCAGTGTATTGGTAAATTGAGAATGCACATGTGTTGTGAAATAGGTATATGGCCTTTGTTATTATCTGTTGAGCATCTACACGTGTTTTACAACGTTGAGTATCATGAGCGATAACAAAATTATCATGTATGTGGCCATTACCTGGCATTATAATTCAAGAGACAGTAAAAAGATTGTCGATTAACTCGGTCAATACTCTCGGCTCCTGTCTCGTATTTTGAACCACTTGTGAAGCGATTACGCTGTGTTACTGTCTCAGCCCAAAAACTACGTCGTCCGAGGGGTCACGATACCACCGGAGTCGTTCAATCAACCACCTGTAGCGAACACAGGCAGCAACTTAAGTAAGCAAGCAATTCACTTTGCGAAACCCATGTCAAGATTGAGAATTATCTTTTGATCTCAAATATAGATCTTTCTAATCAATGACAACTGTACTTCCAAGAAATGATATGGAATACGCCAATTCGTCCGTCTCGGCCTCCGGTCGGTCGAATAAAATAGCTGTGAACTAACAAAGGCGAACCACTTTCTATTGAAATTCGTCCGTAAACTCGTCCGCACCTCGACCGGAGAATATAGTATAAGAGAGCAGTGACGATGGCTATACAGGGCAATACAAATCACCAGTGTTCATCTTCATCTAATACCTCCAGTAATCACAATGTCTGCTCATCTCCAACACAATGCTGCCTGGGAGGCTAGTCCTCTTGCATTCCTCTCTCGCCAATTCATCGAAGGAGTGCCCAAGATTCCCAAGGGAGTCACACTATCCGGCCAAACAGCTCTCATCACAGGTTCAAACGTCGGTCTAGGCTTTGAATGCGCTCGTCAGCTTCTCACTCTTGACCTCTCCCACCTGATCATTGCTGTTCGGAACCAGACTAGAGGCGACAACGCAGCACAAAAGCTACGAAACGAGTTCCCGAAAGCAAAGATCGAGGTATCACTCGTTGATATGGTTTCATATAAGTCTATCCAGAACTTCGTCAAGCGGTGTGAAACCTTACCTCGACTCGATATTGCCATTCTGAATGCGGGATTGAGTAGGCCTCAATTCGAGCGATCAGACGAATCTAAGCATGAAATGACAAATCAGATCAACTACCTCTCCACTGCGCTTCTCGCTATCCTTCTTCTGCCCGTCCTCAAAGCAAAGCGTGGAACCTCTGGACCTGCCCATCTCGCTCTGGTTGGCTCTGACATGTCATACTGGGCTCAATGGACAGGAACAAGCGATTCAGTTTGGGATGTAGTGGATGACCCTTCCACCTGGTCCAGTAATGGGGCCTACGCAATATCCAAGCTTTTACTTATCATGTTTGTCGGAAAACTCTCTGAGTACGTCTCCCCTGACGAAGTTATCGTCAACTTTCCGAATCCCGGTGCATGCAGGGGAACAGAATTCGGAACAGACGGCAAGAGGAGCAAATTTGAACAGTTTTGGATGAGCATTGCGAAACCTATTATTGGCCGAGCAGTTTCTACTGGTGCAAGATCCTATATAGATGCTGTTGCCGTGAAGGGCAAAGAGAGCCATGGGAGCTTTGTTGGCGAGGGCAAGGTTAAGCCGTGAGTAGTTTGAAGCAGCCGGAGAAGAAAAACTTCTAACTGTATTTGGCAGATATCCTCAGATTATGTACGAGCCTGCTGGAAAGGCACTTCAAGACACGGCCTGGAAGGATTTGATGAAGGAACTTAGTTTCGCGAAGCCACTGGAGATACTCCAAGGCAGCAACTAGCTGATGTGGACGCATCCAGTATGAACGCATATAGGGAGAGTGTCGATAATATTGGAACATGGAGGCTGTAGTTAATACCATACCGCAGAACCAACATCTCTCGTTCATTGTTCCATCTTATACGACTTCATTGCTGCTGGGTTTCCATTCCTCAACGCAACAAACAGTAGTCATGTCGTCGTAAAACCTGACCTTCTTTACCACCTTCTTTACCAAAGGACTGCCCTCCCCAGCTTCTTCCGCGGCAATTCTTCTCTGCTCTTGTTCCTTCGCTAAGATCCGACGCTGGGATGCTCGCCTGTAGGCATTTATCCAAATGCTAAGTACGAGATCGGTGTAACGAATGAGCGTAGAGAACACGAATAGACCCCACAAG